>CAEFZX010028568.1:0-12635 GCA_903066825.1 Alfaro cultratus
TATATATATATATATACTTATATCAGTACAAGAAAATCTAATAACAATAATAATTCATCTTTTTCAACAAAAGCTGACTTAATTTTAGATATAAAATAGCAACTAACAAAATTTTTTCATCTGCCTTTGTAGTAATTTATACTAAAATCAACTCTCAAATTATTTAGTCACAATCTAGTTATAGATTTTTTAAATTACATAATTTATTTATAGTTACTTATATACAAAAGGTTATTTGCCCTCTTACTTTTAATTACTCACTGTATTTTCCAAGAAATCAAACTTGGAAGACCAGATAATTACTAAGTCTTTCATCAATGCTGAGCAACTTAACTTTGTGATTGGTTTAGTACATTTAATGCTTTGCTTTAAATGCACTAAATCACTGAGCACCAGAAGAGATTGAAATCAATACCATGCCCTTTCAGAATCACCAGAATGCACTATAGAAAGCAGGATTACTATTAACTTCACTGTCCGCATAGACATATTACACTGACTAAAAAAAGTGTGACGATCTTTTTGAATTTGAATTATATTAAAGACAACATTAATCTCCAATATTTTAGATTTATCTTCTGCGCCTAAAATGACATATCAAGTCAGATTAAGGACTAAAAGTCTGCGTGAGAAAATATTATGATTTCTAAAAAGGAACAGTGCTTTATCTGCGGGCTCAACATTGTTAAATAGAAGTGGATTAGAGGCCGGATCGTTTGAAGTCCCCCTCCTAAACACACAGCTGCTGCTTTTATCCCAGCCAGCCCGTCAGGAACGATTGACTTTATGATAACTGCTGGTGCTAATGTGTGTGAGAGCATGTTAATTTTAAATTCGTCCCTTTGGGTATTTCTAAGCTTTCTTCTGATAGATCTGTGAATCCATCTGCCCTCTGAAATGCAACACTTGATACTCAGCAGGCCTCAGACGGGCTGCTGCACAGCGAAACTGTCCCTTGCTCCTGTAAACAGTGACGCCTCTGTTTGTCTTTTTATACCACAATGAAGAGCACAAACTTAACGCCAGATTGTAGGTTTAATGTGACAATTTGTCACATTTAAATCGCAGATACAAATTATGGGTTGGATTTGATGTGATACATTAACCCAAAGTAGATATTAACTGTGAGAGTGAAGGCAAATGATTGAATGGTTTTGGATGCCTTTGCAAATTAAATCTGAAATTGTGGTGTCCATTTGCATTGAGCCTCCATTTGTCCCCTAAGTAAAATCCAGTGCAACCCATTGTCTTCAAAAGATACCTAATTTGTACATGGAATGCCTGTTTGTAATTTGATCTCTGTATAAAACAGCTGTTCAGTAAATGACTCAGAGGTGTGATAGAAAACATTAGTTCATAAACACAAAGGTGCACACCTGACTGATCAGAGTTAAAGCTGTGGAGAAGAGCTGGTCAGAATTGATAGAAAGATAAAATGCATCGAAATATGGAGCATTAACGATCTTTTATATGCTTTAGCATGCTCAACTTTCTGTTGGTCTATCACATTACAGCTCAATAAAATGTTAAACTTAATGTTTTAATGTGACAAAATTTTAAAAGGTTTCTACACTTATGAACACTTTTGCAAGGCAGGGTAAGTCACACCTCAGTTACTCTCTTTACGATTTAGTGCTCTGACAAATCCAGAGGTGATCTCACATAAAGTGTTAAAATCCTTCCGCCATCTCCTTTGGCATTCATTTGGCACTTTGGCAGCTAGTTGTCTCCTCGTTGCTTTTTCAAAGTCACTTCGCATTGATGACAATCTGCTTTTTTTTTTGTTGTTGTTGTTTCTTCCCATTGTGCATTCATAGCTGCGGCAGTGGCGGGCCCAGCAGGAGGAGGTGGCGAAGCTGGAGGCAGCTATAGCAGCAAGACATCAAGAGGAAGAAGAGGAGCGATTAAAGAGGGAGCAGGAGAAGGAGGCTGCCATGAGATTCCACCAGAAAGAGAAAGTAAAGACTTTGTCTATATTTCTGTCCAGGGAAGGTGTTTGTTACTTGCTGCAGCATTTTTTAATCTGTAATGTAGAGCAAATGTATCAAAAGTCTTTAAAAGGAATAAAAGTAGCAAGGAGATCTATTTTATATATATTACTTATGATGTTGATATAAGCTTTGTCGGTCTAATTTGATTTGCTTTAAAAAGGATGAACCTGGGTCAATAGAAGAAAAAAAAACAAAAGAAAAGTCAATGCAAAAATGGAAATGATGTACACAAAAGAAACCCATGGATGTTATGAAATTGAAAGCATGTGCCATTATCATTACACAGGGATTTTGATTACCCTTTTTAGTTATTGAACCCACAGGTGTGATAACACCAAAACGTGTTTGTTTCTGACCGTTTAATTAACTCCCTCCTCAGGGGTCTGCTATGGGGGGAACTGGCAACCTGGGATGCTGTCTGATTAATGAGAACATTCAGGCCTCATTGGATTCCGTATAATTTAGCATAATAGTCAGACAGACCCTGAAATTTCATCTCATTTTCTCGATTTATATTTATCTGATTCCTGCTGCCTCAGTCAATAGGACATGATGATCCTGGGAGTTTTCTGAGAGTCAACTTTGTTGCTGCGGGATTGCTCTTCTTGTTAACTTTCTGTTGTTTGTCGCGTTTCTTTTTTTATTCTTCCAGCTGAGACTGTTTTATTTAAAGCAGCAGAGAAGGAGGGAGTTGCTGGAACAGAGGGATCAGAAGGCACTCGCAACTCTTAGGAGCGCCATGGAAGAACAGGCGAGAAGAGACAGGGAGAGGTGAGTGCTGGATAGAGGGACCTCATTTATTTGTATGTCAGTGTTTTAACAAGTGAAAATACATCCAATGTGGTGTTGCTATTACATATATGTTTTGGCTTTGGCACAATAGTATATTTACACAAACAGTTGGGAATAGAATTAGGGAGTGATTGATTTATGACGAGGGAGATTTCTAGTTGTTCCAGGAGGAAAATTCACATGTAATAACAATTTCCAGCTCAGTTCAAACACATTGGAAATAAAATAAGGTTCATAGTTCACGACCTCAACAATTTAATTGAAATACTCAATATGACCAATAATTTTTGAAGATGCGTGGGTTCTCTCTGGGTACTCTTAGGTTAGGTTAATGGTTTACACAAGTCAGTGCAGTGTGTCTGCAAGGTTGTTGGTCTGTGTGTCCATTTGTTGGCAAGCGATGGACCGGGGATGGATCTCGTCTGTCAGTGAAGGCTGGGAATAGGCGCCAGCCCCTCTTTCAACCTTGAAAAGATAAACAGATATAGATAATGGACAGATGGATAATGTTGTGATGTCAATAAGCTCACTGATTATATCTACTGATTTAATTCTGCCTTATTCTCATGGTTCCCACAAACTGATTTTTGTTGGTGGTAAAAGTCATCAATAAAGCTTCCAATGAGCATATTTGCTTGCTTTGACAATCAAAATTGGACAAGGCTTGATGGTGTGCTCTGCTGTTATATGTCTTATCTCATGGCTGCAATAGATCCAGTTTCCTAAAAACAATTGTGTTTCTGACAATTTCTGTGTTTCTGACTTTTGAGAAACACATTTTTTTTAACCATAATTAAAGACTAATAGCTCGTCTGTTGGAACAGCACTCATCTGTTGGTTTTAAGGTTCTGTATCATGTTCCCATCTAACAGAAGGGTAATGTAAACAATGATTTACTGATTACGTGAGCATGAAGCACAGTCCCAACTAACGAAAATACTGATATCAATGTGAATGATTTAAAGAAGACTGGTGTTTCTTTCAGTTCTATATGATCACCATCTGTCTATTTGCTGCAGTGAAAAAAATAATAAAAAGAAAAACAGTAAAATTCTTTACCTGCAAAGAAAGCCATATATGAAAACATAAAATAACACAGTTACTGCATTTTTTGAGGTTATTGTACCACAAACATGCTCCAATTTTACAGACACGCTCACACTATTTACATCATTTGTGCGTACCACTTGTAAGAGACTTCTATTCCTTTACTTTCCTGGTTATTTCGATTGGACTTGTAGGATCCTAGATTGAATCAAAGAACTCTTTTGACATGCGAGGGTTTTAAGCTCTCAGTGGCATTTTGGATCATGTTGCTTTTTGATTCATTGAAGCTATTCTTGCTATTTACAGTCAGCATGTTTGCAGAGCTTTTGTTCTGGTGTGGATTTGCACAAATCCTAACAAAACAAGTCGGGACACAGAACCAGTTTCCTTCTTGAACTGCATGATGACCAGACATCCGCATGGTATTTGTACTCTCATGTAACTTGCAATTGAACATGTAGTTTTCTGGAGTCTGGAAATTGCATCCAAAGAGGAACAAGACTTATGGATTATTGAGTTATTTGGATTTTCCCATAATCACACAAGAAAGCAGTGTGTTTCAGGTGTTGGCTTACAACAGAAAAGGTTATATTTGATTTAAGGTCAGGCAAAAAGGAAATGTTAGGTTATTAAACGTGTATGTTGCTATCTGGTTTCAGTTATTCTTGACAGGTGTGGTGTTTCACAAAATGCACTTCGTTTTCAAGTTTTTTGATGTGGCACTATACAGGACAAGATGAGGAATAATGTTAAAGCGGTTTCATGATGGAGTAAACCGCAGCTTTTAGACTGTGTTTTGTCAGGAAGAACAAGTGGGGGCGGGGGGGCTGAAAAAGAGATAAAGACAGATAATCTGAGAAGAGCTGCACTCTGGCCGCACCATTAAACCCCACCGCTACCTGCAGGTTCGGTGTGAAGTGATAGGTAATGCTGCCTCTGGCTGTGGCCAAGGAACAGAGGTGTCATCCAGGCCTGATGTCCGACAGCCTCTCTCTGCTCCCTTTAGGGTGCTGTTTCGCGCTGATGTGTTGCAGAAACGAATGAAGGAGAGAGAAAAGCAGGAGCTGGAGCAGCAGAGGGAGGAACGAGAGAGGCAGGATCGTCTGGAAGCTCTCAGAAAGCAGGTGAACTATTTGCCGGCCTTAACAGTTTGAGCCACTTAGCTTTGTTCTGTCAGTTCAAATTACTCACAAGGGAAGAACTGGACTCATCCTTGCCTGAGCAGAAACATCAGTGCCATCTTTTGGTTGCAAGTGAGAAGACAGTCGTGAGTTACCAATATCAATGTCTTTTTGTATTATCATCTCAGGTTGAGGTGGTGGCAGAGGCCGACCTAGAGAGGATGATGGCGGATACAGAAGCTTGGAGGAGCCGACACTTGAATGAGAAAGAGTTTGAGTTGCAGAGGCCTCTCTACAGTATTAACACGTACACAGACAAACAGGTGAGGAATGATAATATCTACCCTCCACTCACCTTTACCTGTTGTTTAAAAGATGCCAATGACTGGGTGCATTATCATTTGCTTCAATCCACTTGTTTCTGCTCCCTATATATTGACTTTAGACAATCACCTTTTTTCCCCCCCAGATTTCTTCAGCTACAATCAGTAGTTCAGGTTTTGTTTCACTTTAGTTGAAACTGACCCATGCCATCAAGAAAAATGCACAAAACAAGTGACAATATTTGCCCTCATATCAACACACAGCCAAGATCCCAAGGACACCATGTCAATCGATAAGATGCAAAGGCTGCTGGATCTGTGGCTTCTTTGTCCCAGTTCAGAGAAAGAAGAGAACAAAAACATAGTTGTATAATTTAGTGGAAAAAGATGTAAATATGTTATTAATTTACTATATGCTGGTTGCATGTCTGTCTCCCAGATTGTGTCAGATCCAAGATTCCGAGCTGAGCAGGCTTTCCGAGAAGCTGGAGTACACCAAAATCAGTATGCCAAGGAGGCCCTGTCCCAAATCAAGCCTCCTAAACCACCAAGACGAGACACAAAATCCACACTTAAATTCTGACAAGAATTGTGTTTGGCTCATATTGTTTTGCTCAAAGCATTTTTATTTTCTCTTTCATTGAAAACGGTAAATAAATTCATGTAGTGCTTTTCTTGTTGTACTGAACGCTCCAAATGCTTTACACTGTCACCACATTAACCAGTTAACTTGCACATTCATACACTGATACGCAGATCAGTAGGAAACATGGTACAGGCGGAAGCTGGAATCAAATCCACAATCTCCCGATTGAAATTCACTGAACCACCATCACCTCAGATCGTAATAGAGTTAAACAACGCAGCATATATGTAAAGTCAGAATGTTCCCATCTCAATGTTTGTCATACCTCATCCTCATCTGAGTCATTTAAGAATAAACATTGACCAATAGTGAACACCTGGCCACTGTTTTAGTAGATAAAAAGTCTGACTAAATACCATAAAATTCATCATCTTACTCGACACATTTCAAATGCTGACTATGACAGATGTTTTGTTGTCTCATGCCAGTTAAGCTCTTCAGCTAATCATATCTTAATATCTTATTAAATCAGCAGATTTTTTTTTTTATACCAAGGAGTTTGCTCTATGTTCTGATGAGTTATTAATGCTGCTTCAACATCTTTTAAGAGTTACATCTGAAACACTAGTTTATTAGAATTTATAAGCACAAATTCATTAGATAAACAAAATAATGTGCATAGCTGAGAATACAGTTTTGCAAGCCATGCATATAAAAAATGTAGCAGTGATTTTAAGTTATTAATGCTATTAATGCCTCGCTTTTGTTTTATTAAAAAATGCTCCTGTCTGATCACAAATCTGATACTTCCTTGTGTAAACATAAATACGTAACACTTGATGCTACGTCCAGCAGTACCTTTGCTGAGGTACTGCCAAAGTTCCCTTTATTCCAGTACGAAAAGTGTAGCAGTTAATTTAAGACATAAATTATATTACGAGTAATAAACATCATGTATTGATCTTGCATTGCAACACTTCACATCTAACAAAGGAATTGCTGATGGGTATTTATTTATTGACTGCTTACATAGTTATTTTTACAATGACATATGTACACCATAAACTACTAAATATATCTTGAAAACATGTAATATTGTCATTTATTGTCTGTGTTGCTTTATTACAAGAAAGAAAAACAATAAAAAATAAAATATACCTTTCAAACCGTAGGTCACCACTGTCTAAGCTACAGTATAACCTACATTTTTTTTGTATTGTTTCAATAAGGTGCTATTTAATTTTCAGTCATTCCGATACAAAATCAAAATATGTATAATCTAAACATAAGATTTTGGAGTCTACTCTATGTATGTCAGCTTTGGTGGCATATGTACAATGGTTCACATTAACATGAAAATAAGCATACACAACACATTATTATAAAGATTTGTATCACCTTACAAAAATAATGCATTTAATATGAAAATATGCAACACATATTTAAATATCTGTAAAAGCAATGTGAAATATTTATTTCAGCTTCATCAAATAAATCATAAAAAAGCATAAATATTTCTCTAATTTAACTATTAACATTAGGTACAGTGTATGTATATACAACATGGTAGCCACAGCTACATATAGGTTTTTTACAGGGGAGCAGAGCGTTCAGGCAACAAGTCCCAAACGTTTCTTGATAAAGTGGGACACCAGGACTTGGGGCCTCTGCTGGTACTCCACCAGAACATCATGAGGGGAGGTGATCTGGTCGCCATCGAAGCGGTTCAGTAAGGCAACACACACCACAGCCGCTGCAGAAAGCAAGGAAGTGATGAGCGATGGTACAGTACTGTTCCAGTGCCTTATGGTTAATTGCTGCCTCTGCTAAAGATAGGATGCTTAGAAGTATTCTTGCAAGGTTTCAATTATTATTCCAGCTGTTTCTCGGCTCTAGATCAACACAGATTTCCCTAACTTTCACATTTTGATGAGATCTGTGCTGTGATTAATCTAGGCAGTTTAAATATAGTAGTATAAAATTGCGAAGGTCCAAATGTTTTTTAACATGGACATTTTTTTCCTCACTGAATAAAAGTACACATTTTTGTGAGATTTTCCTAATGCAATTAAAGATTAATTTATCATAAGTCTGACTCTACACGTTTAGCTAGAAGTGCTTATCTTTGTAAAGGATGCTGCATGTCGGAGATTCTTGCTCAGAAAGGAAGTGTATTTCTGTCTGTCTTGAAACATCAAATTAGACTAATTGCCTGATGTGTTCACAGCATTTGTACTGGGTCATTCTAGTGTTCAACAATTTGTGATAAATAGACACCTTTCAGGCCACAGACTCGGCACATGGCAGCAAAGACGGTGGATTCCATCTCGATATTCTTCACTCCAGCCTCGTAAGCTTTTCTCAGATACTCCAGCTTTTCCTCATGAGAAAAAGAGCAAAGAGCTCCATCGAGTCTACCTTGACCTGCAGAGATACAGAATATTTCAGTACATGATGAATCCAAGAGGACTCGGAAGTGAATTATGAATGATGTTTTGCTTAGTACCTTCGTAGAAGTCATGGGTGCACATAGTGTTTCCAATGACGGCAGAAAAGTTTTGCAACTCAGAGGAGCATTGCAGAAGCTCGTTGGCAACTCCTTCATCCAGCTCAGTGCTCCGAGTGACAACTTTACCCAGAACAACTTGTTCAAACTGGGGACGGAAAGAGTAGTCCACTGCTTTATCAGTGATCACCACAGTGCCTGGAGCCAGACCTGCAGATGATACATTGCAATGGTTTTATAAGATTTTTCTAGATGAAAATCTATGTTAAAACAAAAAAAAAACTATCGGCAGGAGAAAAAAATAATCAGGTCTTACCAACTCCACCAGATGTTCCCAATCGAAACAAGACCACATCACGACACTGGGCGTGATGAAGCAGCTTAATGAGCTCATGAAGCATGATGGAGATGGAAGGGACACCCATACCATGCTATATATATAAATATATATATAAAAAAAACATCCTCTAAAAGCTGAAAATTTCATATTTTAAAAATCTAGCTTTAGAAGTATGTGATAGTGAGCGCAGTTTACACTGATCTCTGTAAAAATGAATACCTACACTTATGGAGAGCACTGGTCCCACTTTGTACATGCAGTAGCGATCTGTCCCCTCACAGATATCTCTGATATCTTCTGGGATTCCCGGCAGTTTCAGCTCGTGGTGCATGAACTGGGCAAAAGCCTTCATTCGATTCGCACTGCCACCAACACACACAAACTAACAGAGAGGAACCAGTTAATACAGTGAGTTTTGTTTCATGACTGGTAGGCTTTTATTTCTGTAACTAGGCTTTTGCAAACCTTAATATCTCCAAACATCTCTGGAAGGTTGTGGGTCTTTGTGCTCAAACTGAAGTGGTACAGAATGTCCTCCTCCATTGTGTCCAAATATGGATTTTTAACTTGAACCTGTTGTCTGAAAGTATTTTACTGCATATTAAAACACAGGATCACATCCAACGTATACATAGAATCAATAGAATGCAAACCACTCACTTGATGTAGTCATTGTGTTCATTCCCCATACAGTTGAGAAGAATCGGTGCCATGACTGTTGGTGATGCTTTGAAATAAAGTCTTAAATGTCTTTCCAATTTGCTGTGAAACTGTGAAGCACTTGATGCAGCTGTATTTTGAGTAAGAGTCAACCCAACAGTGGAGTTGATATAGCCATCACCCCTGACCTAGCCACTGATTGGTTCAGAAAAGAGGAGTAACAGCACTTGCGCTTCTGCTTAAAGTATCGACCAGTTGCAAGCAAACAGGTGAAGTACAGTGATGCAGAAATGCTTAACTAAAGCATAAAAAAAAACAAAAAAAGAAAACGGTAATAGTAACAGGCTGAGACATAAACAGTGAGGTATGAGTAAATCCTGACGTGTGTAATGTCTACAATTCAGCCAATCTGAATTCAGGAAATATGACACATTCGGATAAAACCCACAGAGGAAACATGGAGATAACTTCTGACCCTTACACGCAACAGTTTGACATCAGAGCAACCGCATAGAGTACATTCAATGTATAACCAACAACCAAATGGTTCATTCAGATGATAGACACAGGAGATAATTGTTTTCATAATTATCTCAGACATTATTCAGATACTCACTCAGCACCTTTTTAAAAATGTAATTATTTTACACCTACATTAACACAAAACCTTTCATACTTTAGGTTAGATAGAATTGCCAAAATTATGTGTTTTTGCTAAATATCAAATTAATAACAAGATCTTCTGTAGATGTATTTAAGGCACCACCTCAAACACACCGCTTCTTTGTGTGACATTATGGAAAAACAAGAGTTCTCTTCAGGTTTGGTGCATCTATATGCAATTTTTAAATGCATAAAGGTACATTTATTTGTTCAAACAATTATACACAAGTATAAACACCATGGGAATGTCCAGTCATCATACAGCCTATCATCTTTAGGAGATAAAGTTAGTGAGGTAGCAATAAAATGTTTTGATATGAAATTTGTCTGAACCGTAAAAACAAAAGATTTTTGCTACTGGTTGAAGCAAGAGAATGTCACTATTAACAGTGAAACAGTCCCGATATGGTCTGAAAAACCACTCAGCAAAGAAGACCAATTATAGTTTGCAAAATGCAATCGAGGACAAATACAAATACCTACAATCTAAACCATTTGTTTTAAATGTTGTAGAAGTAAACAAAACAGAAATGAGACTCATCAAAGCTTGTTTTGTTTGCAGAAAACTGTAAGGCAGTCAGGTAAAGAATATGGAAGATCTGGGTGCAAAAGGGTTAATGTTAAAAGCAGAGAAAAAGAATCAGAATCATTTGAAATTTAAACTTTATTTTAGTAATTGTTTACCCATTTTCATATAAGCAGAGAAACTTTAACAAATGCCCCTTCGTTACATAACAGATGAAATTAATGAGGCACCACTTACAGGCAAGAATAAATACAACATTACAGCCATAATTCATCACTTTTAGACTTTTAAAGATGTTGAACTTAGAAAAATGCTTGATATTGCTCAGCAGGACGAAGTTGAGAAATTAATGTCAGAAGAAAAGATGGCAACTCTTCTTCTTGAAGTGCACATATCTCATTTCTGCACATCTGGCAGTCTTCCAGTCTGTTGACATGGAAATGGAAAAAGAGCAAGTCGCTGCATTAATCATTCCCACATAAGTCACTATCATATCTACATAACACTGTCAGGATGCTTCATAAATTTCTTAATGGTTCAAACGTTAAAGTTTTAAACAGCAAATTTGTCATTTCATGGTGCTTATTCATAAAGTAGTCACATAAAATCAATACACTGCTTAACAGCTTGCCTTCATTTTGTTTTATCGTGTTAGAAGAGCATTCTGAGAGCATGATAAAATGAAAATGGAAATGTTTAACAATGATAAAACGATTGTAACCTTACTGCTGCACATCTTACTGGATGAATCACTGCTGAGGTGTGCTGTCGTCTGCATAGCCAAACCTCAACAGCTTAGTCATGTCAACAGGAGCTGGTTTCTTGTCAAAAGTTCTGAAATAGAAGTGAAAATTATTATTGTTTAAAGTAGATTTTGAAAGCAGTGTAGAGTTTCGTCCATTTTTATTACGTAAATACTAACATACGTGTGTGCTTGTTTAAGATAAATAGATTAGAGTTAACATGGGTTAAACATTACACAGTTACTTAACTGTTGGGTAAACCCTGACACTGTCTCCTGAGATAAACTCTGGCTACTGATTAAAGATGTTTTCTTTCAACAAAGCACACACAATCATCAACTGGCATTTCCAAAATGATCTAGTCTTTGTCTTAATCTAGTCACCAAGTAACTAAATGGAGAAAGTCATCCAAGTAACACCATCTGAAAAGATTTCACCAGAAAGAGCTAAAAGAAAAACCCAGTTCTGAACGGTAAAGGATTATTATCTCTTTTGTTTTGGTTTCCTTTTAGGACCAGACAGAAAGAAGCTGAAACTGATGTAATGTGTAGATTTTGTTTTGATTTTTCTTTTTTTTATGTCTTTAAAACTTTCCTTTTGTTATGAATATGGAGAGCAATGCGTCCTTTGGAGTTTTGACATGTCATTGACATTTTCCCAGAGCTACTGGAACACACAGCTCTGATCAGCTGTAAGCCAAAACAAACAGTTGGACATCCAGACTGTTCTAGAAGCCATTGCACTTTGTTTTGCTGTATTTGACCTGACCGTGCAAAGTGCCCACAAGCTTTTCTGCTTTGTCATCACAACATGGGAGTTAGAATTTACGAATCTTATGACTTATGCTAATTACTGTTTGATTTAAATGCCGCTCCAAGACATCCTTACAAAAATGTCAGTTGACTATATTAAAAAGACATAAATGCTAGTTTAATGCAAATATTTCTGCCAGCAACAGTCAGAGAATCTTTCTGTACAGTGCTTGAAGTATTCATACTTTTTTTCCTCCATTTTATCACATTACAACCACAAACAAACCTATTTTGCTGGGATTGTATACAACAGATCAGAACAAAGTAGTGTAACTCTGGAATTACACTTAGGTTACAATGCAACAAATGTGAAAAGGTTTAATACTTATAAAAACAAAAAGGATACAAAGTAAAAAAATAAAATAAAATGCCAATGCACAGTCAATCCCAATCATAATATAAAGCCCGTTGAAAGGCTGTTTACATTGTTTTAAACTGTGTGATTGTGAGCGTGAATGGGAATAAAAATAGCAATAGGTATTTTGTTCCATATAACACAATAAGAGTGTAATCGGTAAACCTTCT
>CAEFZX010028569.1:0-12283 GCA_903066825.1 Alfaro cultratus
TGTTGCCTCTATTCTATTTTTATTGCCTTTCAACATGTCTGTTCTTGGTGTTGGATTTTATCAAATAAATTTACCTCAAAAATGCGACTTATACTCCGGAAATAAGGTAATCATCAAAATCATCAAAGTTGCTAAACTTTAATTTTATTTGGACTCGAAACTAAAGGCTGCAGCATAAATCATCAACATCATAACCAATTATGAATAAACTCCGTCATTTAGTCACAGAATGCTGCATACAATGTTAATCTGGTACAAAATTTTGACTTTGTTGCTTTAATTGGAAACAATTAAATGTATTAATTTAAACTAGTGAAACAAATTTATCTGATCATAAGAATTCAGATTTAATGTAAAAATGATAAATATAAAATTATTTATGTGTGAAAACACCAAAACTGTGTGAGAGCTGCATAATAAATATCAACAGATCTGAAAATATGATGAATTCAGGTAGAACCATAAAATTTAAAGGTTGGAAACATTTTTGAATCATATTTTTATACTTATCAATGTTTTCTGTCCATCTTTACGTGAAACTATTGTTTCTCCCAAAGAACCTGAAGCCTTTTGAGTTTTATACTCATCAGAACGGGCAGGTTGGAAGCCAGAAATCGGTACCGGCGGAGAAGCCGTGATCGGTGCATCTGATCCTCAGGAAGCTGCAGGCGGAGGGAACGCCTCGCCGCTCTGACTCGTCTGCTGAATGTTTGTATTTTGTCCGACTTCGTTTCTGTTTCCTGTGATGTTTGGTCTCTGAAATCCTTCCAGCTCTTCTCTAAGCGTGTTGATCAGGGGAGCCGAGGGTTTTCTCTGCATCGGGAAACTTTAGCTTCACTAACTGCCAGAGCTGCTGCTGAGACGAGGAAACGCTTCCACAATGTCTGAGGCTGAGCAAATGTAAGAACATAAAGAGATAAAATATCTGAAAAAGCATCAAAACATCCAACCATGAAACCAGAAGTTAATAAAGACACAAACATCATGGTGATGTCATCGCTTTGGAAACTTCTGATTGGATAAATAAAAATTACATTTAGAAATGTCACAGTAAGCAGTGATAATATTCAGTAAACTTCAGATCATTCAACATTATAACCAAAATAAACCAAGTGATTATTAAGCTGACAAACATAAAAATGCCTGTTCACCAAGTTTCCATGGAAACTCAAATTAACAGAGACACCTTGAACGCACCTCACTGCCTGCTGTAACCGAATGGAAGAAACATGATAAAAATATTAAAATATAACGTTTATGGAGTTTTTATTACTTTCTATTTCTGTGTTTTAAAAGCACCTTGAGCTGCCTGTTACTGAAATGTTCCTTATAAATAATATCTGACTGATACTGATAAGATGAATATTATCTTCTGAATTCAAAAAAATAATAAAAAAAAAAATTTCTAAAGAATGTTCTCACAGATTTTTCTGGCATTTAGCAAATAGAAATAATTTTGCTGCTTCTAACTGACCTGAAACAAAATGAGTTTTATCTGATTTATATTCAGACGGAGTAAATGTCCAAGTTTCTTTTTATCCGGTGTATGTAAACTTCTGGTTTGATCTGTAAGAAGGTTCAGAACATAAAACCAAAAATCACCAGCAGGCCTCAGTCTGGGAAACGTTCCAAGAAAGTGGAAGGAAAAACTCATCATCCTGATCGGATCTCGTTTTGTTTGTTTGTCGTCTGGAAGGTTTTCTTATCTTTACACTCAGCCGTGCGAATCCTTCCCAGGATCCAGGAGTCAAAACCGAAAGTAAAACGCACCAATTGTCTCCTGATGAGAAAACGCACGCTGGGATTGTTGCTGTAATCAGGTTTACAGAAACCGGCTGGAGGAGGAAGGCGAGGAATTCCCCTTTTCCCTTTCTGGGAACAGAAACCTCAGGAATCCTGAGATTTTCATCCTGAAACCAGAAGATTATTCAGGAATGTTTCTGTTTTTCTACTGAACTCATGTCTAACATCCAGTCCACTTTTTGGTCCCTGATTTTGTAATTAAAGAAAGAAGCTGTCTAATTATTAATCAGTTAGCCGATACATCCGCTCTACACTGCATTGATCCTTCACTAAAAATGATTAAGTGTTCACTAAGGGGAGGCTGTTATTGCATGTTTCTCTTATTTAAAAAGGAATTTCATTTTATTTTCATCTTTTTGTTAGTAAAATTGTCTAAAATAATTTTCAGTGGTGAAATGAAAAGTGCAGATTTTATTATGATTAATTGGTAATTCGTCACAATAATCGATTACTAAATTAATCGCTGTACAGCTCAGTGATTTGCTGAGCAAGCATGTGGCGACAGTGGACAGGAAAGACTCCTTCTTAACTTTAAAGCTGCAGTTTGTAACTTTTTACAGTTTGACAAAAAGAGGATTGTCGTTTTTTTTGTAATATATATTTTTATTAGTTTAACTTTTATAAAACCTTTTTTACGTATTTGTTTAAACTGCCATCATGTCGTAACAGTTTAACATGATAATCTGGGAGCAAATCGATCTCCTTCCTGAGCTGCTACTACCATCTGAGGAAAAGCACCAGAAACAACCAATCAGAGACGGGAGGCGGGGCTTAGTGCTGTCAATCACTTCATAAACGTGCTACTAAACAACTTAGTTATAGGAATATTGTTTGTCCTCCGTCATCAGTTGCTATGCTACAGCTAGCATTAGCATTCGCAACAGGCTATGCTAGCTGTAGCATAGCAGAGAGAAAGAGCCACACGAGGGTGATTTGCAGCACTAAGCCCCGCCTCCTGGCGCTGATTGGTTGTTTCTAGTGAGCATAGATTTTTCACAGATTATCTGTTTCGTTTTAAACTGTAATGGCACGAGACACCGTCTACAAATATGTGAAATACTGTATATATTTTTATTAAGGTTGCACACTGCAGCTTTAACTGGGGTAAACTGGATCAGAACCAGGCTCGGTAGGCCCGGTTCTGAAGTCAAACAGACTGAGTGATTTTTCATTAAACTAAACTGAAAGTTTCCTGTTTGACTCAAAACGTTTCTGTTTTCTCCTCCAGTCTCTTCAGTCGGAATACATCCAGTACTAGAACCCTCGGCCCGACCTGAGGGTCCAGAACCGGGCCCTCCTCCAACTCCGACAGCGCCAGCTTTGAATCGGGAACCCGAATAAACCGGCGAGAGCTGGACTCTGGACTCAGACTGTATGTGAGCGAAGCTGTGTGTAAATGTGACCCGATCGGCTCCACAAGCGTTTTATTTTCTTAACAGAACAACTTGGGCTTCAAAGTGTTTTTTGTTTTTTTTTGGTTGATAAACGGGGCGGGTCAGCTGATTGGCGGCTCGCCCCGTCGCCATGGTTACAGTATTTACGTCCAGTTTTGGTGAAGACGGGAACTCAGGACTTCGGTCTGAAACGCCTTAGAGAAGCTTTAAAAAACAGAAACTTTTATCGTTAACGGACTGAAAGTAAAGACGGTTCTCTTTCTCAGGTTCAGATTTACACACCAGCAAGAAAAAAAGAAAAAAAGTCTTATCTGTTTTCGTTTTGACGCCTCCAACATTCCTGGAAAATAATGAAATGAGTAGCAAAACTTTAACTAGGCTAAAATGTAGGTTTAGTTGCCGTGGAGACGTGAGCAGAAGTGTAGTTCGAGTGTCGTTTTTACGGTCGGACTGAACAGTTTTACCAGCATAAACCAGCAGCTGCCTGTAGGGGGCGCTCAGCAGATCACATCACTGTTCTATTTTAATGTTTACTAATCGACTCGTCTTAAAAAATGTTGAATGTTTTTTTTTTGTAAGCCGGAAACGTCCGAGCCCGTCCGCTTTTTCCCTCGGCTGAAGAAGTTCTGGATTCTTCCAGTAATCGGGTCCAAAGGCTCGGTTCCGACCCGTATCGTACCGACTGGAACCGCAGTTTCAAACGGGCCCAGAGTGCCTTCAACACGATATCATGAAGAAGAGACTTTTATTGTGGCGGTCCCCAACAGGAAGTTGAGTGGCTGCTGTTTTAACCATGAATGTTTTTTCATCTGTATTTATGTCACTGAGACTTTAAAGGGAAGTCAGAAAATAATGTTTTCTCTCAACTGAACGAAGAGTTTCTACATGAATAAAAACAAGAAACAATCATTATTTTTCTCTTTATTTGAGTCGAAGCTTCTATATGAATAAGAACAGAAAATAGAATAATTATGTTTGAGTCAAACAGTTTCTTTACGAAACAGGAAGTAGAATAATTATTTTTCAGTTTATTTGAGTTTCTCCAGTCTGGTTGGTGTGAATTTAAATCGTCGTGTTCTGGTCGGATCCATCTGCACTAAATTCAGCGTTTTTCTCTAAATCTGATGAGAAATAAACCGAGGATTCTGGGAAATGGAGTTTGTGCAGGAACAGAATAAAACCTCAGTGGAAAGTAACTAGTTACATTAACTCTAGTTACTGTAATTAAGTACAAAAACTCAGTAGTTTGTTTTTTAATTTGTTTGCAAAACCTGAACTTTTACTTTTATCTGATTTTGTTTTGAGTGAAGAATTTTATTCACTTTTGAAGTCATATTTGGAAACAACTAAAAATATAAATAAAGAAAATATTTTTTAAAAATCTAAATAAAATAAATATTTAATTAATTAAAGCCTTTACAAATAAAAATCCAAAATAAAACAGTCATTCTTACATTGTCTTTTTCTGCTAAAAGTAACTTTTAAAGTAAAATTTACTACAGTAACATTTTACAGTGATTACTTGTTTAGTTTAACCTTTAAACTCTTTCGACCTTTGAACTTTGAGTTGAGTCTGATCACATGATGCTGATCAATAAATCGTCTCTGTTATCATCTGAAAAGTCGTTTTATTTTTAAATGTCAAACTTTTACAGCAGAGTTTCTAAATGTGTCAAAAAGAAGAAGAAAACCTGATTTTCTCTTCATAAAGTTAAAATTATCCATTAATTCAGAACAAAAACGGATTTTTATTAACAGTTATGATTAAATGGAAATAAAAAATTCTGAAAGTGAAATTAATTTTATTTTGAACTGGTTGGAAATGTTTACATATTTAATTATTTACTTTATGAATTATTGAAACAGTTTAATGACAGATAAATGTATTTATTTTAATGCATTTTATTTTATTTTAATAATCTCTCTACAGCAGAGAAAACTAAACTAACTAAAACACCATACAATATATTTATTTAATGACTCATTAATTAATTGAATTGTCTCTTTGAATCATTTAGTTTCGTCTCATTTGATCTCATTTCCTCTGATAAAATAACTTTAAATGTTTTATTGTTTAGATGGAAACAGATTTAATTGGAGCTAAAGCTTTTTTTGAATAGAATGACATTTAATTTTGTATTTTCAGAAAGGTTAAAACAGTTCAACTGCAGACAAATGCATTTATTCCCAAATAAGTTTGATCTCTTTATAATACAGATAAACAACAAAAATTACAAAACAGAAACAAGTAATTAAAACATCTCATCTGAAAATATTTAATTACTGATTAATTCACTGAATTGTCTCTTTTTGCCCTTTAAAGTATTTAGTTTGATGTTTCAACTTTTGGCTCATTTAATCTTTTTTTCCTGATAAACTAAAAGATCATTTAGACGTTTTGTTGTTTGGATGAGAAACAATTTAATCAGTTAATCTATTTTTATATATAAACTAACTGGTTTGGTATTTAAATGTTTTGTTAAAACATTCTGCGAATTAGTTTTTGCTGTTGCACTATGATGCAAACATGGGAGGCTGTTTTGTTCAGTTCGTCTGTGTTAATGTGTGTCTGTCCCCGCCAAATATTTAGATAAGAAACAGATTCAATTGGTGAAACTGAAGGAACATAAACATTCAGAGTCCAGACAGAAAAACCTTCTCATAATGAAAGTGAAAACCTGATCTCCTTCTGTCCAGCAGGGGGCGCGGTGGCCTCCTGCATGAAAACCTGATCTCCTTCTGTCCAGCAGGGGGCGCGGTGGCCTCCTGCATATGAAGGCGGCCATCAGAGGGGGGCGTTTCTGTTTCGTCAGGGCTGTGGGGGGTTTCACGTGTCGAGCTCATTTTCTGCTTCAGACTCAGAGACAGGAGCACAAAGGAGACGCTGCAGCTGCATCCATCTGTCCATCCATCCATCCTTCCATCCATCCATCTGTTCATCCATCCAGCCGTCCAGCAGGATGGACGGCTGCCTTCAGCTCCTGTCAGGTGAGATTCTGCTTCCTGTTTATGATCAGAAAACTGTTTATTTTTTTCCCTTCATTGAAGCGTCTCAGCTGCTCTGATTTCATTTGAATAATAAAAGCGAAGCGACAGAATCTCTGTTTAACATAAAAATGGCTCCAAATGATTAAATTAATGCAAATATCAGTTTGTCTGTGGCTTTGATCATCAGCCGATCAGCTGATAGGTTCACAATCATCTGATTAATTCATCAAAATGTTGAAGATAATCACTGATTTCTGTTAAATCAATCTAACTTAGGGCTGTTTTTTATGATAATATTTAATAATCATGTTTTCCTCTCGTTATTCGTCTCGTTTCTGAGCATCAGAGCTGTGTTTTTCTGCCCGGATCCGGTTCGGTTCTGTTTGTTTTCAGTGTTTGTTTTCAGTGTTTGCTGCTGATTGAAACGTCAGAGTTCAGCTGTTTGAATCAGATGTGTTTGAGCTGCAGGATTTAACGTGTGAATGCTCCAACCCCATCAAAGGTTTTTCAATAAAAACATCTGTTTCTACATCATTATTTCATTTATTTAGAGTAAAAACTGTCAGAACCAAAATGATCCTGTGTTCCTATTTGCCACACATTTCTTTAACTCACATAAAGAAGTGATTTGTGTCTCTAAATGCTCACAGTAACTGCATTTTAAATTTATTGGTGTTTCTTGATCCTTTTATTGAACAAACAGTGGAGAAAATAGTAAAACTATCAATGGTGACAGTAAGGACAGTTTTGGGGATTTTAAAAATCATTCATTTGTATTTATCATCAAAACGACAAAATCATAATTCTTTTGATCTTCGTCCTGCTGCAGAAATGTTTTTCCGTAGGTAAAGACGTTCAATTGTTTATTTTTTCTCCTTTTTTGTCTTGAAATTTTTCCCCAAACGTCTCCAGAACCAGAACAAGGTTTTTATCCCTCACTGCGTTCAGACATTAAATATAAATATCTAAACTTTACAGGAAGTAAAATAAAGATAAAAGGAGCCGTATTTACAGCCATATTTTAATAAAGAAAAGAAAAAAGGAAGTTGAGTTTTATTTGTTTCCCAGTAGAGAATCTGTCTCTTTTGGCTTTGGGCTGTTTGTTTTGTTCATCAGAGACAGAAACTGTTTCTGAATGTTAAAGTCTAAACAGTTTGTGTCCAGGATGTGTGGGGTCTGCAGAAATGTTTTTTAACCCTACAGCTGTAAATGTCCTGGCTTGATTTATTGGTGTCTGTCTCTTTAAGGCTGTAAAATGAATCATAAATCATGATGTCACTCAGAGCGCAGAAAGTTTTCACACCCGGTAGTCCAGTAGACTCAGTTCCACTGGATCCAAATAATAATAATAACTCTTATCGTAAGCGTTGCTGTTGATTCTGTGGGAAGGAAGGATCTCCAGTAGCAGTCAGTCTTGCAACCACTCTGAAGAGGCCTCTGACTGAACAACAGTCTCACGATCATGACATGCTAACAGCTAATATCCGATATTCCTCAGTAACATGTCCTGATGACATCATCAGTCGTTAGCTAGCTCTGCTAATCCGCCTCCTTTGCTGTTGCAGCTTCTCTTGAACTTCCTCCTTCTCTCTCTCTCTTTGCGTCGGTTCAGGCTCCTTTTCAGCTCCTCTGGGGTTTGGGGTCGTAGTTCAGGGATTATTTGAGCTTTTGAAATGCTAATCACCCGCCATGTTGCCATGGTTACGGATCATAACAACTGTCCAAAGATTAAAAAAAAGTGTCAGAGCAAAAATCTCGTTGCAGCTGCTCAACATCCAGAACCAGAAGGAATAATGACTAGAAAAGTTTTTATAGATTTGATCCATTTATTCATAATACATTTTTTATTTTTGTTTTTTGCAGGATTAAAGATTAAAATTATCAAAATAATTTGTGCACAAATAAAATGAGACATTTTAATGTATTTTCTCAAACTGCTGCAGTTTTTACTCAGATTTCTGCATCAGAATCATCTGAATACTTTCTAATTTTTTTTAATCATTTTTCTTTCGTTTCTTTAGTTGAACTTTTGGAAATCTGTTGTTCTGACCTTTTCATCCTGGACTAAAATCGCTCTGGTTGTCTCATGTTTCCGTTCATGAGGACAGAAGGAACACGGCCAAAACACACGGCTGCTGAGAT
This sequence comes from Alfaro cultratus, assembly GCA_903066825.1. Lineage (NCBI taxonomy): Eukaryota > Metazoa > Chordata > Actinopteri > Cyprinodontiformes > Poeciliidae > Alfaro > Alfaro cultratus. The sequence continues at coordinate 8,328 of CAEFZX010028569.1, forward strand.
CACCTTTGGCATCATGATTGTCCTTACAATGCCAGGTTTAAGAGGCCCCCGCTGGGCCCCGTTGGCCCCCCACTGGGCCCCACTGGCCCCCCACTGGGCCCCGTTGGCCCCCTGCTGGGCCCCACTGGCCCCCCACTGGGCCCCACTGGGCCCCACTGGGCCCCGTTGGCCCCCTGCTGGGCCCCACTGGCCCCCCACTGGCCCCCCACTGGGCCCCACTGGCCCCCCGCTTGGCCCCGTTTACCCCGCTGGGCCCTGTTGGCCCCCCACTGGGCCCCACTGGGCCCCGTTGGCCCCCTGCTGGGCCCCACTGGCCCCCCGCTGGGCCCCGTTGGCCCCCTGCTGGTTAAATCTGTGTGAAATCCCCAAAAATAAAACAGTTTGACGAACTAGGATTTTAGTTTCTCTGTCACTTCAGGCTTTAAATCAGCGGTGTCCAAAGTGCGGCTCGGGGGCCACTTCTGGCCCTTGGGCTGATTTGTTACGGCCCCGGTGGATACAGATGGAGATTTTTTATTTGTTATCAGGATAAAATTATGTTATTATGTTTTGTACAACACAGTCTTTTATAATAAGTAGAACCAAGTAAATCCAAAGTCTTTTACTGGAAAGTCGATTTTGCTGCATTTTCTTCATTTATTAAACTCGGCTGAAAATGGAAAGAGTTCTGAAAGAAAGTGACCCAAATCCCGTTCTTAGAAATGAGATAAAAAAAATTCGGTCGAGCCCAAATAATTTGAAAGAAAGTTTGGTCAGCTGGTTGTACTGCTGGATGCAATGTACAGTGACTGCTGGAGAAGAAAATAGTTTTGTTGTTGACTTACCATCCAGAAACTACATTCCTGTGGTGTTGTTCAGGAGGCTCCACTTCTGCTTTTCAAACATGCTCGGTTGTATAGTCGCGCATCTGTTTTCAGTTTCAGAATGATCTTGTGCGATATGTAGTTTTCTATCCTCACCTGTCCTGACTTGCTGTTTTGCTCCGCAGTCGTGCTGCTGATGTCATCGTGGTGCGTTCAGGGCCTCCGGGTCAGCCTGTCGCCCAGGCGGCCTCTGCTCCGGCTCGGCTCCCACCAGCACATGGTCTGCCAGGTCCACGACTGTCCCACAGAACCGAGCATTTCCTGGGCCACCGTCAACGACCGACCCCTGGGGGCGTCCATCAGCGCCAACAGAACCCACTCCACTCTGACCTTTGACCCTGTTAAGATAGAAGACGAAGGGCAGCTGACATGTAAGGCCAGGTGTGGAGATGGACGGGCAGAGAGCCGAGCCTCCGTTGGCGTTTACTGTGAGTTTTCGACCCGAGGCGAGTTCGGCCCGGCCGGGTCGCTGTTCCTGACGCCGTCTCCGTCCTCTGGTTCCAGCGTTCCCCTCGGACCCTGAGATCGCCGGGCAGGACCGCCTCAGAGACCGCGTGGCGGCGACCCTCACCTGCCGGGTGCCCCACCTGTACCCCGCCGGGGACCTGAACCTCACCTGGGTCCGAGGAGACACGGTTCTGAAGAGCACCAGAGGGTCTGGGTCCAGCTCCATCTGGTTCCTGCCGCTCAGGGAGGATTCTGGAGAGAACATCACCTGCAGGGCGACGCTGGAGCTGCCGGGTCTGCCGTCAGACTACAGGACCAGAGAGACCACAACAACCCTGAACGTCCACTGTGAGTCAGACCTTTACTAACCGGGTCAGAACCTTCTGAGCCGTGATCAGACTGGGTAGAGAGTTGATCTGATTCTCTAAAATCCTCCATGTGATTTTCAAAATCCTCAGTCAGACTCATCAAATTCATCTTCAATGTTAGTCTGACCCTCTGAATCAACACGAGTCTGAAACCCTCCATTGATTTCAGCTCTTCCTCCTCTGCAGATCCTCCGGGCCTCATGAACATATCCGACCCGGTGGCGGTGATGTCTGGCTCTCCGCTGACTCTCAACTGTTCTGCTGAGGGAAACCCCGAGCCGACCTTCACCTGGACGGCAGGCGGTCGCCTTCTGCCCGGAGGTCGCGGAGGTCAGTTCGTCCTATCGGCGGTGAAGCTTTCCGACGCCGGACGGTACGAGTGTGAAGCCAGAAACTCAGAAGGAAACCAGACTGCAGCTGTAAACGTCACAGTTTTAGGTAAGAATCAACGTCTTGTTTCATTTGTAGCCGCGTTGCAGCGTGACGTCATGCTAACAATGACTAGCACTGGTATTAGCTGCCAAGTTGTCAATATAAAGTGCTAAATCTTAAACGTAAGCATCACACATAAAAGGAACATGGACGCAGTGCTTTGCTGCTAATTGTCAACATTACTACAACTGGATGAAAACGTCAGAAAAAAGTTTTAATTAAAAAAATTATGATGGAGAGGGAAGTAGCTCAGTTATGCTAGCGTGATTTTGACAAGCTTAACATGTAAATGTGCTGCAGAATTATTTGTTCAGTTAAGAAAGACAGGAAAACAGCGACTCAACACATTAACTCTGATAGACCATCAATAGCAGCTAATAGCTAATCTACCACAGCTGTGTTAGATTAGCCAGTAGCAGCTAATAGCTAATCAACGTTTTCATAGCCTGAAAACGTAAAACTGTAACTGAATGTTCTGATCTTTGTGTGGGAAACGTTAGCATGTTTTTGGTGTTGAATCCTGATACGCTAGTGGAGCTGTTGTCAGTCAGTCGCTATGGCAACGAGAACGAGAAAAAAGAGACAATAGGATTGGTTTTGAGTTATTCTTCAGCGGTTTTTCTGCATTATTTTTCCCTTTGCTGAGGTTCACTGCCCTGAATTACCAATAGCTACATCATCCCGGTGTCACTTAGTCAGCGGTTCTACTGCAGCGGCGCCGCTACGGATGGAAAGGACAAGAATCATCTTTTTGCTCTCCAGCATGTGTCAAATTTCCAGATGTGAACAATAACATGCTATAGTCTTTTATTATAGTCCTCATTGTCTTCTTCCTGTTTTCTCGCTTAGCTCCACCCACCAGCACCTCCCTCTCAGTGGATCCAGGTGAGGAGGTGGTGGAGGGCCAGCAGGTGAATTTCACCTGCAGCTCTGAAGGAGCTCCGCCTCCCAGCCTGGTTCTGAGGAGAAAAGGGGAGGAGCTTCTGAGGACTGACTCCGCCCCCGTGCTCAGCTTCAGCCTTACCTCCGTATCACTGGGAGACTCCGCCCACTACGAGTGTGAAGCCTCCAACCAGTATGGCTCCCAGCAGGAGTCCAGGTCCATCACTGTAAGCGGTACGTCTCAGCTGACCGACCGGTCCGTGATCTTACTGGATCCTGCTGGATCCCACTGGGTCCTGCTGGATCCCACTGGGTCCTGCTGGGTACCGTTGGATCTAGCTAGATCCCATTGCAACTCGCTGGATCCTGTGGGATCCTGCTAGATCCTATTGGAACTCCCACGGGATCCCACAGGACTCACTCTCTCCGTCCCTCTCTCCTCAGCTCACCCGCTGCAGCTGTATTCCAGTCCTCAGGTGTCAGCAGAGCGCGGCTCGGCTCTGATCCTCACCTGTAACGCCTCTGGCTGCCTCCACCCGCCCGCCTTCAGCTGGAGGAGGACGGACCGGAACCGGACCCTCCTCCAGAGGACGGAGCCGCAGGACGGCCAGTCCCACCTCCACCTGCTGAACCTTGACCTCCGGCATCAGGGAGGCTACAGCTGTGAGGCCGAGTGCGACTCCGTCATCAGGACCAGACAGATCCACGTCCAGGTCTACTGTGAGTCTGACCCGCATGTTTCAGCCGCCCAGCTGGTGATGATGGGGGGAGAGTTCAAGAGTTTGGAGGAATTTGGAGGAAGTCCTACTTAACTGTTTAATGCACACTGGGGCTGTCGCTAAAGTTAGTAGCATAAATCATATACATTAGTTCTGCTAAACTCACTGTAGCAGCGTAGTAATTATTGGAAGCTAATGCTAACGCGTAAAGCATAAACACTAGTTCAGATAAAGCGTCACATCAA
>CAEFZX010028572.1:0-14016 GCA_903066825.1 Alfaro cultratus
TATATATATTTATTTATTTATTCAGACAAGCATATTGCGGTTTTATATAAATGTGACACTGAATCCCCTTTGCAGCACTAACTCCCTCTGTTGTTCTGTCTCTTTCTCATCCAGACCCAGCGTCGGGCCTGGAGGCCCAGCAGAGATACAGCACAGGCTACATCCAGTGCATGCATGAAGTCCACAACATGCTCCTCACCTGCGACTGGATGGACAAAACCCTCGGCTCCCGGCTTCTCAACCACCTTCTCAAGTCCCTTCCCAGATCCAACCGAGAGCTGAGCCGCCCCACACAGAGGCAGGACGTGTCACTCTTGACCAGCAACGACCCGGCTGGGAGGCAGCATCAGAAAGAAGGTCCACCCGGTCAGGTTGCTGAGCTTCAGGAGAGGCCAGGACTCCACAGCTCACACCTGGGGATGCTGGAGATGTGGAGGCCGTGGTGAACTGGTGGATCGACGATCTTAGTTGTCCGTTTTGTTAGACCATCCTCTGTTATGTATCTTATAGATATTCAGAAGACAAAGAAGTGGGGCGGTTTTGTTCCAGTGCTTGTAGGTGTCCTATGATGATTCAGACCTTTTCTCAGTACTTCCCTAAAGAAGTGGATTTCTTGTAGCCTGCATTATAGAAGGCTCTTATTAATCTTTCCTTAATTTATTGTATTAACATGTATTTATTTCTTAATATATGGCATGATTTTGCTTCTTTGACCTCTTGTTCGATGTTGCATAGATTTCTGTCCTCATTTCTTTGCTATTTAACCTAAGCATTAATATTAATAACAATAAAGTCTTTTACTTACTCATTAAAAGCGTAATCGACTGTTTTATTTATCTGCAATTGTTCTTGTGTGTCGACAATAAGACTTTGCAAAAGGACATTGGATGTATCACAGAAAGTCGTCTCTGCTGATTATTAATGATACATTAGTTTAAATCTAAAATAAAGATCCATTATTTTATTTTAAAGTACAGTCTTTAGTTTGTTTGACATAATTTAAAAAGTCAAGACTATTGAAACAAATCGACTATAGAGACTCCAATCCATTTGCATTTTTTTTTACTCTTTGGCTCACTGTTTCCAACTAGAAAAACATAAATACATTATCAACAGGAGTTGGTATCAAACAAGCATTTTTTCTTCCAACTAGCTCCAGCAGATAGTTGCATTATGGTAATGAAGCAAAAAGACACATGTGTTGTTACAGGGTGCAAATAGACACACTGTTCCTTGGAAGACAAAAATGTACCTTTCCTGTATCCCTTTTTTGTCAATGCAGAATTAAATAAGTCATGGTGTTAAAATGATGTCTGATTATGTTAATGTCAGAGGTTAGTATTAATGCTTCCAGTTCACTAGAGCATTTAAGAGGTTGTTCACTAATTCTAAATTTAAACTTTTACCTTTTAAATAGTTTACAAGTAAGTGAAATGTTTACCATATTACTCATTGACCAAAAAAATGGTGATGAAGAACATATAAATAGGCACCATTTAATGTTATTTTTCAACCTTCTTGTCTTAATGTAGACCTTAGTTACTCAATTTCATCTTTTCGATTGAGTACTTAACCTAATATGTTGTGTTAAACCCAAAACCGAGCCCAGTTCTGGTAAATCTATATTTGTCCTTGGTTAGAAAAATACCCTAAAGTTGTTTATTTTATTACAAAAGATGTGATGCATTTATCACAGTGTAAACGATCAGATAAATGACAAGTCTCTCAGCTCCTGCTTGAAATATTTTGTGGATTGTTGGTGTTTTCCTATTTCATAAAGTCATTTCTTTCTGTTCATCTGCTATAAATAACATTTTTAATGAAAGCATGACACTTCTGCTTTCCTCATCAAATTTATAGCTTCATAGCAGCAGCATATCTTCACAAAAGGGTTGGTTAATGAGCCGCTGCAAGTCGTAATCGGATTTTATTTACACTTTGGAATAAAGTCATCAGAGGATTTACGATTGTTTTCTGCGAGGATTTCTCAGTTTGGAAAAAGGTGATGTGAAAGCATCTCTGTTTGTAATCTATTAGTTCTTATATTATTATTCTCTTGTTGTTGTTAGGATTCCCTAACGCATGCAGTCAGGAGGATGGTCCAAAACAAGAGGGAGAAAGGCAGAGAGGGGGGCGTCTGGTCCCTCAGCGCAGCTCCACAACAAAAGCAAGCCGAGACAGCTGCTCTCTCTCCCCTCTGCGCGCACCATCACAGCCCGGGAACAGTAATGTGAAGGTGGCGAGGTGCCAAAACACAGAACTCCTCTTCAAAAGTCTGCAGCGCTTCGTTCAGTTGTTTCCACACATTTTGCGCGCAAACTGGACAAATACTGTGCTGGTAAGAACAACAACAAAAAAACGCACCTAGAAAACGAATCAATTCATTTACCTGCATGGCTTCACAGTTGCTTGCTGTCTTTTTTTTTTTTTTCAAACAGACGGCTCTCCTCCATTATGGGGACGATTAGCATGATAATGGTGTGTACAGAACATGTATAATAAGGAGGGCAGAGGCCTGAGGGGCCTCGTTGGACTGAAACAAATAGACACTGTGCGTAAGGACTATCCAGACGTAGCACCGCGCACATTTGACCAAAAAAAGAAAACAATAATATGCTATAAATAATCTGCAGGGCGCATGGTGCTTAATTTTAACAGGACATCTTCATATTTGTCACTGCACTCGGAGACACTGAGTGGAGCAGCTTATCAATAAAAATCATCTCTCACGCAGCGGGGGGAGATACGTGAGAAAGCCGCTGCGCTCGAATACGAAGACACCAAACAACAGAGAGAACAAACGAGGCGCAGGCCAACACCTGTCGCTTTCTTTTTGGAGAAGGGCCCTTAATTCCCCCGGCTGATTCAGTTCTGGCCGAGGGGCCGCCAGCAGCAGCAGCTGCCAACTGAAGGCATCGAGTTACATCCGCCAAACAGCAGAATGGATCTGCTGAGGCTCTGGCTGCAACGCCCAGCGCAAACAGAGGCGGGAGGGCAGCGAAAATTGTGCACAATAATACAGATTTTGAAACTTTAAGAAAAATAATCTGAAGTACAGAGTGCATCTCAGTCAGATATTAAGATTCGCATAATAATAAAACTGAATCAACCTGTGTGTAATTTAATCTTGGCGTTGAACACCGTTAGTCCAGTGGAGTTGTACTAAAACCTATTGAACATCCAGAATACTACTAACAGTCAGAGGTGGGTAGAGTAACCACAAATTGTACTCAAGTAAGAGCAGCAAATTTGTTTCAAAGCTAGAAACATGAAATACTAATAATAAGTATTTATGGTACTTCCAGTCACAAAAGTGTTCACTTTGCTTAATCAAAGCCAGTCAGCAGGTAGAAACTAACTTTAGAACAACAAATCTGATTGCAAACAAGTCTCACTTTTCTTGTGCATTGAAGTTACTCTGAAGTGAGAGCGGTGCTTCTTAATAATCATCATCAACAAGTTGGTCCATGTAAAAGCACTAATTAAAATATGGATAAATAATTTTAAAAAGATAGATAGTAATGATATTACTCAAGTAAAAGTAAAAAAGAAAGGTGTAGTAAAAATACTTCTAAAATTTTCAAAAAGTTACTCAAATAAATATTACTGAGTAAATGTAACTAGTTGCCACCCACCACTACAAACAGTAATTGACTTAATGCATGCTTTATTTTATGCAGTGGGTTTAAAGTTCCAGCTGCTGATTATGGGGGAATAACTGCGCGGTCGTTCCCTTAACCCAACATATTGTGTGATTAAAGCCGGTCCATCTTCACCGGGGTTGACCACGGACAAAGGAGCTGATCGCTCATTGGCTCCGGCCGTGTGCGCTCTGTTGGCCCCCAGCGCCTGCAGCTCCAGCCTCTATTCACATGTTAATAAGCCCCTATAAATACCAACAACAGCCAGTCAGCGCCAGCAACACGACACACAGGGGTGGTACAATAAACACAGGGCGCCTCGCCTGCTTTTCTCCCCTCCTCCGTCTGCCTGTAACCGGTTCTGTTTGCCAGCTGCCCCCCTTTCACGGACGACACAGGAGTGGAAGAAGCCACAGACGCGGCGTTCCGACCAACATGGCCCCCGCTGCCCGGCCCGGTACCGCCGGACTTTACATGGAGGAGAACGAGTCCTGCTACGGGATTCAGAAAGCGGAAAGAAAGGTGCGGCATTGATGGTGTGGCGCACTTGTCACGCTGCGTGCAGAGACAAGCGGATGTTTTACTACATTTTTAAGTTAATTACTATAATATAAATTCTCGTTTTCTTTCTGGTATCCTTTAGATCAGGAAACCTTTGGTGGAGAGGAAGAGACGAGCTCGCATCAACGAAAGTCTGCAGGAGCTGCGGACTCTGCTGGCGGATACAGACGTGAGTATGCGGCGCACACGTTGGACCGCAGTATCTTACTGCAGACAGTTTATTTCGTGGAGCTGATCGGACGTTTACTTTCCATTTCCATAGCTCCATTCCAAAATGGAGAACGCAGAGGTTCTGGAGATGACAGTGAAGAAGGTGGAGGATGTGCTCAAGAACCGGTCTCAAGGTCAGAACCAGAATTATTCACCTTTTAGCGGGATGAGAGTTACAGAATGACACCGTGTTTGAACTGCTGTGATCCTGAAAAAAACTGAATTTTTTTCTGAATAAACTGATTCATTTCAGTTGTGATAGCATGTATTGATGATTTTTGTGTTTACATACCACTGACAATTTCTTCATTATTGGTCCATGTTAACAAATATTTTGAAATGACATGATAATAGATTTATTGGGAGATATTTTATCATAAATAGTATCAAAGAAACATCAGCCAGAGTGTTGATATCTCAGCTCTTTAGTTCAGTTGACATGAGATCTTTCATAGTTTCTACATCTGTTTAAAAGAATAAAAGACCTTGCTAAACATAATTTAACTGCTTTAAATAGAGATTACCAAGTAGAATATTGGGGGGGGGGAACTGTTTTTTCTTATTAAGCAAAATCATAAGCAAAGAACATTTTTGGAGGATTACAAACTCCTGTATTATGTTTTTTCCAGTAACCTACAGCAGATTTTTACTCATATGTTTTAATCAAACCTAAAATAAAACTGGAGATCAGAAACCCTGACCAGTTCATCTGTCAAATAGTTACTATGACATTTTATTTATTGTTGTTTTATTTTTGATTTAAAGACATAAACACAAACATGGAATAAATTCTGTGAGTTTTGAAATTGTCTTTGCACGTTATGTTATCCCTTTAGCTGGTTTGATTTTTTGAAGACTGGCACTTTTTTATTATTTTCTCACATTACTATTAGATTTTTATGCGATTGGATCTACGTTTAATTAGCCAGATCTTACTGCAGCCGTCTATTTTCAACCTGCTGACCTGCAGTGCACAGCATCATCTGGAGGATATATCTGGAGCAGTGATATTCTGTTCATCCTGGCACTTTGTTTGGCATTTTATTAAAAACACTTTATACCACAACAATGATGTAATAGAAACTAGTTTGTGTTTTTTCTTCTTGATCAGTTTATTGGATACAGAGTCGGGGTGCAGCAGTACTGTAATGTCATTTCCTTCGACTCTCTTCCCTCAGAGGCTGATGCACTCAGCCGGGAAGCCAGCGAGAGGTTTGCAGCCGGCTACATCCAGTGCATGCACGAGGTCCACATGTTTGTGTCCAACTGTCCGGGCATAGACGCCACGGTGGCGGCCGAGCTCCTCAACCACCTGCTGGAGTGCATGCCGCTGAACGAGGACCACCTCCAGGACGTCCTGATGGACCTGATCACGGACATTCCAGGGACCAATGGCAGCACTTCGCTCGGCGCCGCTGAGGGGCCCTGCCCGACCCCGGCCCTTTCCAACTCGTCCAACGATGAATTGTGCTCAGACCTGGACGAGACGGACAGCGAGCACAACCAGAGCTCGACGGAGGGAGCGGAGAGAGGGGAGGCCCTGAGCATGCCCACCGTTACATACCCTCAGTGTATGTGGAGGCCTTGGTAGGAAAGGTCTGTAGCTGCAGCTGGGATCTGCTGGAAACAGGAATTGTGGGATTTCATTAATGTGAAGCGCCACTGCACCTCCTTCAGAAAGAGAAAACTCCACCCTACAACACATGAGCACCAATTTGCTGCTGAAGCCTTTCTGGACTTATTTAACCAATTCAAGAACTGCCACCTGACATGCACTGAAAGTCTTAAGATGATCACCCCACGCTGATTTCCATTTCTATTAACAGGACCAAACCTAGCTTCTGTGGACCTGGATCTATTCGCTCTTATTGAGGTGCAGCTACTGTACATCCATTCTTCTGCATTCTGGGAAGTGTAGAAGTTCACTAAATAAATATACAAGGTTAGGCAGAGGGAGCAGCATTTGACCCATAAACACACGTAAAGTTCTTTTGGAAATCACAAAAAACGTAATAAGTGCACTAAAGGGTGGAGTTTTTCCTTTTTCTTATCAGCAGGGCCCCAATTCTTGTGGACCGCTGCAGCTTGGGACCTCCTGAAAGGACTCTCCCCCTTCCTTCCTCAGTCCTGACACCCTGGCTTTGAGTACTCTCTTAAGACTTCTCTTCACACCTGGAGGATAAAAGAACGTCCCCTCTCAACACTTAGAACCCAACAAAGGACAGAAAAGGACCAGTTGAAGGCGGTCACACTTATTCTGTGTGTAACTGTGTACATGGAGTTTGGATGAGGAGAAAAGCTCTTTTTAGCACCTGAGAGGTTTGGCAATGCCTCTGATTAATATAAATAATGGTATTTCGTGTATTGCTGTAGCTTATGAGACACATAGCCTCTTTACGTTGTAACAGTGTTTAATTAATTGTCTGAATTTGCTGAATAAAATAATGTAGCTGAAATACTTTTGGCTGATGTAGTGTGAAACTAAATCAATGCACAAAATATGTGTGGCAATTCGAAGAACTTTTCAGATTTTGTCACATAAGAAACACAAAATTTGGTGTGCTTTATTTGGATTAAGTCAACACAAACTAGTTCGCTGTTGGGAAAATTAACCTGAAGGATAGATCTTAAAACGTTTAAAAATAAAAATCTGAAAAGTTATTTTTTTTTTTTGCAATTTTTGCTCTGCATGCTCAGTCAGTCAGTATGTTCAGGTTGTCCTGTTGAAAGGTGAAACTCTGCTTCAGTCTCAAGCTGAACAGAAGCAGCCCCACATCATGAGGCTTCTCACACCTTGTTCCACTTGTAAAATTGTTTATTTATCTTGAGCTGAAATTAGTTTGCTGCCATGTATAGCATCATCTATATGGGCCAAAAAGTTACATTTTTGTCCTGTCTCACCGGGTTTTTCTTTCTCTGCATGGCTTGTGGCGTCAAAGTGGACTTTCTATGCTTTTCTACCAAATGTGACAATCTGGTCAACCTTGTACCACCTGAGTTGCAGTTATGTGCAGCTCCTCCAGGGATAACATTGACCTCCTCACTGCTTCTCTTAACATTGCTCTGTCAGTTTAGGTGACTTGCAGGTTAGTTTTGTCTTCCAATTTTCAGATGATGAATTGAACAAAACTCAACTGGAATATTGTTGCACGGTATAGCCGAACTCTGCTTTGAATTTTAAACCACAATGTTCTTAGTGACCTGCCTGCTGTGTCCCTCGGTCTTTACGATGCTGGGGCTTTTTGTTATGTTCTCTAACAAACCGCTAAGACCTTCACAGAACAGATTTACATTGAGATTAAATTTTACAGAGCTGGACTCTTAACTGACTATTAAAGGTAGCTGGTTGGACTGGGTTTTATTTACCAGCACTACAGTAGGTTTAAATGTATATGCACATCATACTTATTAGATTATTATTACTCAAAAATTATGAATGCCTTTCCCTTCTCTTTACAGTTTTGCGTCACTTTGTGTTGGTTGCACAAAATCCCATTACAATACATTGAAATTTGCGGTTGTAGTGCAATAAATGGGATAAAGTTCAGCGGGTTTGGTGAGGTTCACTTTGCAAGGTAGAGTAGACTCAAGTGTTTCGACCAGGGGTCAGCCAGTTCAGTCCTTGAGTTCCTGCAGCGTTTGGATGCATCCCTCCTCCTCCTCCACACCTCAATCAAATGAATGGTTTAATAACCCGCCATCTGCAAAATCTGCTGACATTCCAACGAGGTAAGTTATTGGAACAGGGACGCATCCGAAAGTTGCATTTCTCGAGGATTTTAATTGCTAACCCCAAGTTTAATCTGAAAAACAGTTCAGGACTTAAACTTCTCTTTTTTGGCTTTTTAACACATCAATACACTTTAAGTTGTTCAAAGTGCGCTCCCCAGCATGATGCATGCTGAAACGGTCGCACCTCCTCACAAGTGTTTTTACTCTCACCCCTGCTACAATGAACGTTAACAAATTCCTGTTACATCCTGTCTGGACCAGCGGTGGTCCTCATAGCACTGCAGCCTCTTACTCCTGACTCCAGATTAGGTAGTTTACTAAATAGCCAGCCAGGCTTCACCTCTTAAAAACCCTTAGGAACCATCTTTTTCACAATGTACTTGTGATCTTTACTCATTTAGCATTGCATATAAAGCATTTTGTTTAATATCTGATGGCCTTGTGAAGGGAACAGGATAATTAGTTAGTGAAATGGGTGGAGGGTGGAGGATCCGGGTGTGAAAGTGGAAGGAAATGCTCATGATTGGGATCAAAGTCAGTGGGTTATGTGTGACAGAATAGCTTCAAAGTCAGAGAAGGACAGTAAAACATTACAGTTCCTATTTAAAGGGATCAAGTTCTCTTTCTTTCCTTCTCATGCCTATATACACACACCTTCCTTTTGACCTTTATCCCAGAAATAATAGACTAGCAAAAACATAAAAGCATATATCAAGAAAGACTAGAGAGGCAGAGGTAAGTTTATATTGCTGGTCAACAACCAAAAAGTTGTCTGGGGTTTTTCAATTGTTGTAGGGTCATTTTGATGTGCTGAATCCAAAAATCACATTGGTTTTGCTCAATCAGACCAACTTTCTGAACTCTGGAGGCATCAGAATGGATGACTTGCTCTCATGAATGGATCAGTTCCTGAGAATCTGGAATCAATGAGTTTTGAGCAGGAGGAGAGAATTTTACACAATGAAGACGTAATGTTCAATTCAAGTTTGTAACAGCTAGACTCTAACTGTTGAAAAACAATGTTTTTCTCTTAAAGCATTTTTTTTGGATGAGAAATATTAACAGAAATGAACTGAAAGTGTCACAAAAATGTAATCAATATAGTCAGATGATTGGATTTCTCTTAATCAGGGGTGTTAAACTGAGTCATTAAGGCGCCGCTGTCCTGCAACTTTTAGATGTGCCTCTGCTGCACCACACCTGTATAGAATAATTAGGTCATTAGAAGGACTCTGGAGATCTTATCTACACAAGGAGGAGGTAATTAAGCCATTTCATTCCAGTGTTTTGTACCTGTGGCACATCTGAAAACTGCAGGACACCTGCCCTGGAGGACTGGAGTTTGACACCTGTGCTCTAAATCCAATTAGAATTGAAAACCTGACGTGATTGAGAAAAATGGATGTCATTTTTTGATTCAGTGGTGCAAAAAGGTCCTAATTCAGTTGAAAAAACATTTCCAAAAACTTCCAAAAAATAGTTTTTGAAACCCAGTGTTATGCCTGAGTGTGAAAGTAGTCCAACAGAATCTCAAAAGTGCAAGAATGTTGACAAATGTCTTTGTTTTAGCTAAAATGGAACATATAATCTCTTAAGTACACCAAAAGTGTAACACAACTTCATATAATCAAGAAAGCTATAAAACCAAAAGGCCAAAATGTTCTACTTCAATACTGTCCATAAAAATAATCTAAAAATTGCACAAGTGGCCCTGGATTAATGACTGTGGGCTCCATCAGACCCCAGCACATCACTACAATCTGCTCACTGCAGGTGAGGGATGAAAATCAGAGAAGTGGGGAAAACTTCTGAATCCAGGCCATCAGCTGTGAGCGAGCATCTGAAGTGTGAGGTTGAAGGTCAGCGCAGTGCAACAGTTGGTGTGGTGGTGGGGAAGGGTTCAGCAGCAGAGCAGCATATGGTGCTGAAACAGATCCCCCGGGGATATCCGGCCATCCATGGGTGCTTCTCAACCGCCATTGACTGTGAGAGAACAATGGCCTCCGCTAGGGCCACAGCACCTGCATCTGCAGACCGCTCACCAGCTTACTGCTTCCAAAAAGACGTTATAGTTATCTTCCCTGCTCTATTTTCCACAAAATTATTGAAAATGTCTTCTGTGCACCAGACATGCTCACACGAGTTACCCTGTTCAAAATTCTTATTTCTCATATTCCATTCACTGAACAGCACAGACCATTTTCAAAACTTCATCCTGCAACTTTCAAAGGCACATTTTAAATGAGTCAACAAGCATACTGTGCTTAAAATGAAACACAGAGGATTACTGATGGTTATCAGTAACACTGTGGGAAAATTTGCATCAATAAAGTGTGTTTATTTCATTGATTATATTATTAGTGGCTGGCAGGCCACTAATTTAAGGTTTTGCTGTTCCATGTATTTGGAACAATAAATAATATTAATTACAGCATTTTTTTCTAGTTTGAATATACAGTAATTTTTGAAAAATGCAGACATTTCCTCAGAAAATGCCCTTCCAAAGAAACGTCCTCAGGATTCATCAGACAGGAGGAGCTTATGCGCCACCTTGTGGTGAACTTAGTGAAACTTCAGATCATATATGCATCCTTTGGCAGCAACACGGCAGTTCAGAGTGGTTTACATCATAGTCATCAATTAAACATTACATTTTGTCAAATGTCATTAAAGCCATTTTGCAAACAAAAATCAAAATATGTTGATCAGTGTTTCAATTACAACTAATATTGTATCATTTTTGCCTTGATAATCTTAAAGTCATTAATTCAGGGCATTTTAATATTTGGTGGAGGTAAAAATTAACATCTGCTTGACGTATAACAGTGTTTTATTTTGATGCCCGGCTGAAAACTTCTCCAAACAGTGATGACAACGTTCAGGGGATGTTACCTGAATGCTTAATGTTAGCTGCATAGGCCACCTCTTAAAACAGCGGCCCAATTCATTCATTGCCAAAAGATAATTATGGCAAAAAATATAATGTATATTTAAACTGTTTTTAGGGAGGTGACAATATTTTATTTTGATGACAAAGTATTACTGAATAGAACACCAAGAATTTAATATGAAGGTTTTTTTCCCCCCAACAAAAATTACAGACACTGACACCGTGGTTAAATTTTTGATACATAATACTATAAAAGTAAAATATAGCACACAGTCATTTTACTTTATTGAACAAAGAAAATTTGGGGTAAGCAAACTTTTCTAATAAAAAGAGTCTGCATGACCAGGGCCTGTATTGTCAAATCCTAAATCTAGAAGTCACTCACAGAAACATTTCAGGAAAATTCTTAAAATTTCAAGATTTTTCTTAGAATTTTACCTTGGTAAGATAAGAGGTGTTTTGGGAATAACTTAAAAAGCATCAGGCATTTAGTTTGATGCCTAAATGCCTGATGCTTTTTTCTTGAGCCCAAGAGTGTCTTGGGCTCAAGAAAGGAAAATAGCAGCAAGACCGGCAGGAGAAATATTCTCTGTAAAATGAATAGAAACGTGTCAATAGCAGGAACTGCATATTGATGCTGTGTAGTAATAAATTCTACTTTGCATTCTTTCATTATGACATTTTTCTTAATCCAGTCTAGACTGCATTAATCAATTTACATAGATTTTATGAGGTGCATTTGCTTTGGGGTCTTGAATCTTCATTTCAGAAAGATTCAAGACATAAAAGCTACCAGACCATATAATATATAAGGCAGTAATTTGTATGATGGGATATAAGTTTATTTTTGCAAACATTTGGTTCACAATCCTTATCAGTCAGAGAGGAAAGGAGTGTTTACATCACTAAACAAGAAGTATAAGAACCACCAATAATCCCTAGAAAACACTACACTAGCAAAGGGATCAAATACACTGTTGACTCCTCAGTTTCTCTCTTTCAGCAGCCAACTGAACCACTTAAGACAAGACTCCTTGGTAAGAGAAGGACTCAGAGAATTTGAAAATACATTTCTAACACAGAAAACCCATCATTTTAATCCACACTCCTAAATTCTAAACATTCACTTAGCGAGAAAACATTAAACTGTCACGTATTAAAATAAAGAAACATACAGTGCAGGGATCTTCAAGTCAAGTCCTCAAGAAAGAGTCTTCTGCAACTTTTAGATGTGTCCAACAAACCTAAATCCAATGGATCCAATACCTCCTCAGTGCAGTCAAGTTCTCCCAAGTCCTGAAAGCAAACTTATTTGACTCTCTGCTTTGACATAGAAACCCATCTAAAAGTTGCACAACACTTGCCTTTGAGGATTTGAGTTCAATACCCTTGCTATATTGTATTCTATAAAATACATGCAGGTACAAAATAAAAAAGAAACCAAAAATTAAACAGTCCTCAAGGGTCCAGTATTTCGGCATACTTTAGTTCTTTCCTTGGTTCAACACATGAGAACCAAATGATGGCTCACAGTCAAGTCTCTGCAGAATACTGACTTGCTGAGGATGGAGTAACTACCACCAGGCAGTGAATTAAAACATGTCGGATATCGGCTCTTGAGGACCAACTTTGGACACCCCCACCCTAAGTTAAAGAGAAATGCACAAATAAAACTGTATTTATTAACACAAAAATATCCAAAAGAAACCTCTGCAGTAGCACCATTAATTCCAAACAGTCCTCAGTAGTTGTCAAAAAACTTTAACACTTTCTCTAAGAGTTTTTTTATTTCTACCTTCCTCCTACATTTCAAGATTTTATTAGTAAATCCCCTTTCCTCAAGCATTACAGGAGAAAAGTTTTTCCTGGGTGGACTCTCAGGGGTGTATATAAATGTAATTTCTGTCTTAACAAGAATTCACAAAGATCTCAAATGAAAGATTTTTCTCCTATGTGGATATTCATGTGCCGTTTCAAGTGACTTTTCTGTCTAAATCTTTGTAAACAAACATCGCAGCTAAAAGGTTTATACCCTGTGTGGATTCTCGTGTGTTTTTTTAAACTTGCTTTAACGCTACATTTGTATCCACAAACATCACAACTGAAAGGTTTTTCCCCCGTGTGGATTCTCATGTGTACATTTAAATTTGATTTTGTGTTACACTTGAATTCACAAAGATGACAACTGAAAGGTTTTTCTCCTGTGTGGATTTTCATGTGCTGGTTCAAGCGACCTTTCTGACTAAATCTTTGTGAACAAACATCACAACTGAAAGGTTTATCCCTTGTGTAAATTCTCATGTGTTTGGTTAAACTTGATTTATCTCTGCATCTGTATCCACAAACATCACAACTAAAAGGTTTCTCTCCTGTGTGGATTCTGATGTGTACATTTAAACATGATTTTCTACTACATTTGTATCCACAAAGATCACAACTGAAAGGTTTCTCTCCTGTGTGGACTCTGATGTGTGTGTATAAGTTTCTTTTGTCATTAAATGTGTGTCCACACAATTTACAGAGATGTTTATGTCTTGCTAGGGTTCCTGCATGTCTTTTTGATGTTGGATTTCTATTACATATTTTACCATTGTCATCACAGCTAATCTTCGTTTCAACCTGAACTTTCCTCATTGAGTCTAGGGTTTTCTTTGAAGTAAAGGATTTCATTTTATCCTCAGAGTTTGGAGGGCTCACCTTGCTGTCATTTCCCCTGTATTGACGTTTTGGTCTGTAATTTGGCAATTGTTCAAGTTGGCAGAAAACATTATTTACATCAGATTTATCCTCCTCCTCATCCTCAATGAGTTCAGTCTCTGATGAGTTGGAATAATCTCCATGATCTTGATTCTTGATAGGTTCTGCTGCTTCACAGTGATCTTCTGGTAACTCTCTGTCTTGTATGTGGTGCTGATGAAGGTGAGAGGACAGGAGAAACTCTTCATCATCCTCATTCATGGTTGGTGGGAGAGACTCTGGACC
>CAEFZX010028575.1:0-15411 GCA_903066825.1 Alfaro cultratus
ACATTAAATACACAAGAGGTAATCAGGGAACGAGACACACCTGGGAGTAATCAAGGGGAGACAGGACAACACGGAGACTCAGAGACAACAGGAAACCCAAAAGTAAACACAGAAAAACACAGATCTTGACAGTTACTGTGTGTGTTATTGTGTGTTACTGTGTGTGTTACTGTGTGTGTTACTGTGTTGATACGTGTGCGCGTTCGTGTGTGTGAATAGGTGGATGTACACACACTCTGATCCAAATTACATTTAAATATTTACTAGCCTGAAGGTGGAAACTTTCCACTGACAACAACACTCCGTTTAGTCACTGCACTCTAACACGCGCACACACACCCACACACCAAGCCAGGTCCAGATTGAGATGTGCCAGATGTCGGTAAAGCACCGTTCGGGTTTCCTGTCACGTTGAGCATCAGAAAGCAGCAGACTCTCTTCATAGTTCTGTTAGAACCTGTTAGAACCTGTTAGAACCTGCGATGCCGCGGTTCTGTTGGAACCTGTTAGAACCTGCGATGCCGCGGTTCTGTTGGAACCTGTTAGAACCTGCGATGCCGCGGTTCTGTTGGAACCTGTTAGAACCTGCGATGCCGCGGTTCTGTTGGAACCTGTTAGAACCTGCGATGCCGCGGTTCTGTTGGAACCTGTTAGAACCTGCGATGCCGCGGTTCTGTTGGAACCTGTTAGAACCTGCGGGGGTCCTGGTTGGGCTCCCTCTGCCGTCTGACACTGGGGGGGAACCAGACCCACCGATCTGAGATACTTGGAGAACATAAGACTGAGTGGAACCAGGGACGTGTGGAGAACGTGGAGCTGTGTGTTCCTCTGACCTGTCAGCTGCTTGTCGCCCGCCGCCGGGGCCACGCCAACGTACGGCGTGGTGAGCTGGGTGGCGATTATGGCAGCTGTTGGTCCAGGAAGGCATGCAGAGACGGGGACAGAGACAGAGAGAAAGGCTGAAGCAGAGACATCAGCGTGGGACTCCGGCTGTCCTGAAGGAGGTCATCTAGAGAAACGGCTCAGTTCAACCTCCGAACCCCCAAACCAAAACCCTCTGCGACAAAACTGAGCCTCCTTCAGGAGAACCAGGAGCCTCTCAGGTCCACAGGAAGTAGTTTAGTTCAGGAAAGACACCTGGAAGAGAAGCTCGTTAATCAGCCAAACAGACATTAGTAATCAATCATTCAGCCAGAAGCAGAGGTTGGACTCCAACAGGTGCCTTCACCTGTTCAAGACGTCAGGAGGAACCTGGGATCGGACCAGGATCCCCTGATTCTATCGAGCCTCCTGATTGGCTCTCACTGACTCACAGGAAGTTCCATCCAGTTGCAGCTGATTGCTGTTAATCTGGAGCTAGAGTCTGGATTATTGGGTGTAATGTCCTGGTAATCCAGACCTCCTGTATCTCTGCACCACATCAGACTGGTTTTACTCTCTGATATGACCAGAAAGTTACAGCTTCGTGTTTCTAGACCAGTCCGGGCTTTGAAACCAACCGGAGCGTCTGCTGATGAACTGTTAGCCCATCGGGAGACTGTGTTGGCTGCTGCAGCAGCAGCTGCTGTTGTTGGTTCGTTGGCTCAAGTGGTCATGCTAATGTTCACTGGAGATTGAAGCTAAAGCTAACCACAGAGCTCAAACTGGTCAAACGTAGTGCAGTAAGCAGCGCTTGCTTCTTTTCTGGTTATTTTTATTTTGTCTTTGCCTTCCTGGCCACTAAGTTACATAAAACAGCTCTAAAACGTTCTAATGTGCTCTCTTCTTAAAGCTAACGGAAGCTAAGCTAACTGTGGCTAAGGCTACATATAGCTTTTCCTGCTTCACTAGCTTCAGTGAACCGCCGATGCTCATAAATAATTTAGATTTGTGTCTTGGACTGAAAATATTTAAACAGAAAACATTAAATTCTTCATTCCAAATGATTAAACTGTTGATGACTTCAATAATTGATGAACAGAATAAGAATCAATTCTTCAAATTGTTACTTTCTATTTATGTCAAAAATGATTGACATTAAGTTCTGTTTGAACTTAATTCAAACTTCTCTGGAATACATTTTATTATTTAGAGTAAATAAATTGTTTATTAATTCTTGTATATTGGAGAGAGTTTATGCTTATTTCCTATTAATATCTCAACCTCATCAGGAAACATTTACAGATAATTAATAAGACTTAACTGCCTCGCAATTATCATCATCGTCATCATCATCATCATCCTGGTGATCACGTATCTCAGCCCGTCCGCCGGTCTGTCCCCTAACCCGTCCCCAGTCTGTCCCCAACCCGTCCCCAGTCTGTCCCCTAACCCGTCCCCCAGTCTGTCCCCTAACCCGTCCCCAGTCTGTCCCCTAACCCGTTCCCCAGTCTGTCCCTTCATTCGTTCCCATCTGTTTCTATAGGAACCGGGTCCAGTGGTTTGCCGCTCTGCAGTAAATCGAAATACAGAAACCCTCATTGACAACAATCCTTCTGGAATGACTCAGAAAACTATTTGTAGAATAAATGGGAACAATCAGTTTTGAAAAATGGGAAAAACCTTTTAACAGAAAGTTTTGTTTGAAATCTACTAATAATATTCCTGAAATATTATGATTTCATTGCAAAACAAACGGGAATCAATGAAGCTAAAGTTTCTGGAATAACTGAAACACATAGAAACACATGTTTAGAAACACATCAGGAAGAAATATTGCTATTTCTACATGATCTGGGACCAGTACAGCTGATCTGGGACCAGTACAGCTGATCTGGGACCAGTACAGCTGATCTGGGACCAGTACAGCTGAGAGTAGCCTCCATCTTACCTTTGGTGGCGACTCTCACACAGTCGATCTTTGTCTCCTGGTGGAGAGAGAAACAAATTAGTTTCCTGTCAACACAACTGCAGACATATGAGCTGTCACATCTGGCTGCATCCTGCAGGAACACACACACACACGCACACACACACACAGACAGAAAGACTCACAGACTCATCGTAAACAGAGCAGGCAGAAGGCAAATGGCTGTGGATCAGTGCCTCTGGTGGCATTTAACAATCCTGACACACACACACACACACACACACACACACAGTGAGGCTGGCTTGGTGAAAGGCGAGAGAGAACATCTTGCATGTTTCTGGTTTTAACAAACAAGCAACAAATTAACCACAAGAGCTCATGAATATTCATACTCACACACACACACACACACGCACACACACATGCACAGCGTCTGTGTGTGGTGACAGTAAAAAGCTCTACTACACCTGCATTATTCAACACACACACACACACCAATTAAAGCTCTGAGCATCAATAATGAAACGAACACACACTGTGTGTGTGTGAAAGTGAGCAGTTATCCTTTAATTGCAGCAATATGTGAGCTGAGACACACACACACACACACACACTGAGCCCTGTGTTTCTGGCTCTGGCAGCAGGAACCGAAAGTGAATGTGAAGCTTTAAAGGAACAAATATTTCCCATCATGCCGCTGCTGCACAGAGGCATGATGGGAAATCCTGACCTCTGACCCCTTTCTGCAGACCACAGAGACGCCTGCGTCCCTCCATACATATAACCAGTATATCCAGTGTGACCAGTGCGGTGGACTCACCCCGTTAGCCGTGCTCACAGCCTGGTAGTAAATCCCGTAGCTCTTGTGCGGCAGCAGCGGCGCGTTCCAGTAGCCGCCGTAGGTTCTGTTGTCTCCTGTCCAACACACAGGCAACGGGTTAACCAACCCCACACACTGTTCACCTGGTAAAGGCTACAACCAGCTCTAGGAACTACACCGCAGCTACACCGAACTACACCGCAGCGACCTCTGACCTCCTACATGTTGCTACAGGTTACCTTGAAGAAGCCGAGACAGAAACATGCAGATTTAACCTGGAGGAGTAGTCTAGCTAGCTTACTAGCCTAGTTAGCAGGGTAGCCTAGTTAACTAACTAGTCTATTTAACTAGCTAGCCTAGTTAACAGGGTAGCCTAGTTAACTAACCAACGCAGAAGGCCGTGGGGCTCCTCAGGTCGGTCATGGGCAACTCGGCGCTGAAGTAGTACTGGGAGTTCAGCAGGGAGGCGTTCTGGAAATGGATGGGAACCGGGTAGCAGCGCAGGATCTCTGCAGTTCCTCTCTTCAGCCTGCGGGGGCGCTCCTCCTCCACCACCACCTGGTACTTACTGCCGACAGCCGGGGACACACGGGGTTATGAGACCACTCTGCTTCTGCCGCAGAGCGACAGGTGAGCTCACAGCAAAACCTCAGAAACATAACTTGGTCTTAACCAGCTGGTCAGGAAACTAAGCAGTTGGTCAGTTAATTAGCTAACAACTAGTCTAAAAACAAAACAATCCAGTCAGTTATTTTCTGGACAATTAATCTAAGAATCAACATACATGATTGTGATGTTAATGAAATACATTGGCTCAATGATAATGAACACCATTTATTATCAATATTCCCCCAAACGCATCGCGCTCAGAGCCCCGACTGCCCTTGAACGCACCGCGCTCAGAGCCCCGACTGCCCTTGAACGCACCGCGCTCAGCGTCCCGACTGCCATTGAACGCACCAAGCTCAGCGCCCCGACTGCCTTTGAACGCACCAAGCTCAGCGCCCCGACTGCCCTTGAACGCACCAAGCTCAGAGGCCGGACTGCCCTTGAACGCACCGCGCTCAGAGGCCGGACTGCCCTTGAACGCACCGCGCTCAGAGGCCGGACTGCCCTTGAACGCACCAAGCTCAGAGGCCGGACTGCGCCTGTGTCCTGAGGGATGCTGGGAACAATAGTTGTGTTTCATACGTCACCAGCTGGCGTTCTAACGTGCTCTCAGGGTGTCGGACTGCAGCATTGTCACATTTCCTGCTGGACAGGAAATGAATGGAGGCCAGGAAGACCTGCTGCTCCTCTGTGCGCAGCGACTCTCATTGTTGACAGGAAACTGATCCCATCTCTACTTCCCTCCAGAGGCGGAGCCAGACACATCTGATTGGCCCTCATTGACTGACATGTAGCACCAAGTCATTCCTATACAGTATTTGGCATCATTGTAAGCCTCCATAATATGCAAAGAAGAAAAACAACAATAATAAAATCTGAAAAGAAAATGTATAAACTTTATAATGGACCATGCGATGACACATACAGTATAATATATTTAAATCAGGCGCGAATCCAGCCTGCTGTCTGCTGCTCGTCAAAGGTCCAGTTCTGCTGGATGTTCCTCCTGATTCACACAGGCAACTGTAAAAAACCCAGAATTATTTACTGATCCTCCACAAAAAGGAAGAGAAACTGAAGGGAGAGAGGCCACCATGTTCGTAGTTCGTAGCAGAAGTTGAACTACCCTTTTTGTGTTGTCCATTAAATAAGTTAATTACATTTTATATCCATTCTGCAGTCATCAAGCTGAACATTTAGCTTTTTGTCTGCAGTGAGAAAGTTTTTAAATCAGGTAACATGAAGTGATCAGAATTTGGTAAGAGTCTGATCGTTACCCGATCCCACAGACAAACCCCACAGGAGGGACCAGCTGCTGGACGCTCCAGCCTAGACGCTCTCTTCAGGCCTTCCCTTTGTGCTGCAGCCTAAATGCGCCAAAAGCCTGAACCCCATCAGGCAAACAGTTCTGGTCCGATGTAGAGCAGATTTTGGGTCAGGATACGGATCTAAATTCTAGCCAGAAATGCATCTTTAATTTGATAAAGCATTTGCAGGCTAAGCCATCTGTGTGTCTCCATTTATGATTTGTTAAAACCATCCGAGATGAAGAGCCACCCGGTTCTGAATACCAACTGGGTTAGTTGGTACCGGTATCAGCAAGTACCTAGACTGTAGACCCAGATTATCAGAAAAACTTAAAATATATAGTGAAGTGTTCAAAGAATCAGTTGAAATATCCAGCAAAATTATTAAAAAAACAGACTGTTGTATTCAATCTACTCTATACACACACACACACACACATATATATATATATATATATATATATATATACATACAATATATATATATATCTTCTCATTTGTGGCCCCCAGCTCCGCCACTACTCCCTTCTCTTTCTTTCCTCCCACTCTTGTCTCTCTTTATCTCCTTTCTTCTTTGACAAACCGTCTCCAATCACATTCCTCTGTGCTCGCAGTGTGTGTGTGACAGTAATCTGATTACAGCTGCAGGTCGCCCACAGCAACACCTTTTGTCCTGCGATGTGAAGCTGCGCTGTCGGAGCTCAAAGCTCAGTTAAATTTAAACACGGCGACACGAAGCACCGAGTCAATTACCACGGCAACACACACACAGTGGAGTAACCCCCCCCCTGCCCCACGCCAGCGTTCTGCAGCTCAGAGGAACAAGGCAGTTCCTTTAGAACCCGACCCGGTTCCGGATTGGCCCCACCCACTGCTTCTTATTTGACCCAATCACTGGTTGCCCCACAGCTGTCCACATGCCAACCGTTTCCTTGGTAACACCTGGCAGAAGACTGTAGGAGGTTCTGCCAGGTGTGAGGGTGGGCGGCGTGCCCAGGGCTACCTGACGGGGGCACCGCGGCTCTGAGCGGGCTTCAGCAGGACGGTGACGGACGAGTCGGTCTGGTTGAGAGGAGACTCCTGGTCATAGGGTGGCATCAGGGGGGCTGGGGGTAAACAACAAGGGGGGTTAGAGACAGGGGCAGCTTCACCAGAACAACAAACCAAAGCCGACTGACCGGAGATCCTGGTGGTGAACTGGGTGATGACTGGGGGTCCGAAGCCCTTGATGGTAGAGGCTCTTATTGTGAAGGAGTAGGTGGAGCCTGGCGACAGCCCCGAGAACATGTGGCTCGTCTCGTTGGCCGCCTTCAGCACCTTGCCGCTCTGATTGGACAGGTCGAAGTCCGTGTCGAAGGAGCTCAGAGCTTTGTAGGTGATCTGTGGAGAAAGTGGGCGTCAGCGCCCGGCGGCCACGACGGGCGCACCACGGCATTGTGGGTACTGCGGTTGTTCTGACCTCGTAGTGGCGGATCAGGCCGTAGGCGTGCTGCGGCTCCTTCCAGCTCAGCCCGATCTGCTGCTCATAGCTGCGGCCCAGGATGGAGTCCACCGGGACCGCACCAGGTACTGCAACCAGAACCACACACAGGGTCACCGGAACTGGGTCAGACCAACTCAGACCCACAGAGACCCACTCGAACGCACTTAGACCCGCTCAAACCCACAGACACCCACTCAGACCCACTTAGACCCACAGAGACCAGCTCAGACTCACAGAGACCCACTCAGACCCACAGAGACCCACTCAGAACCACAGAGACCCACTCAGACCCACAGAGACCCGCTCAGACCCACAGAGACCCGCTCAGACCCACAGAGACCCACTCAGCATCGTACCGTCCTGGTCGGTCAGCACCAGCAGCTCCTCGCTCTCCTTGTGTCCCTCCTGGTTGCTCAGCAACAGCTTCAGGCTGACGTTGGTGAATGGCGGAAGGTTACGCAGGGTGTGCTGCGGCTGCGAGCTCATAGTGTCCGACACCACCTCCTCCCCCACCTGCTCCTTCACCTCCCTGCAGGAGACAGAGGCTGAGCTCCACCTGCTGGCCCCGCCCATTCATTGCCCCCGCCCATTCATTGGCCCCGCCCACTGCTATCATTGTGGCTCCCACCCTGCTTACCTGGTGGCTCCTGCAGGCCGGTAGCGGTACTGCACCGTCAAATTGTAGCGATGGCAGCGCGTCACGTTGTATCCGAATGGCTGCCATCGGACCGTCACCTGTTTGGACTGAACGTCTGCCACCAGGAGACGCCGCGGGCCGTGCATCGGATCTGACAAACACATTAGCCAACGATGAAACGCCGCGACTGCAGAGTCGCATCAGGGCTTTACCCCCTCCAGTTTTTACCCCCTCCAGACTTTACTGCCCCAGCGGCCTCCACCTCTGGGCTCAGCGAGTTTTCTGTGGTTCCTCTGCTGAGGTTCTGTGACCCGACTTGACGGTCCAACAGGTCAACTCTACTAATCGGTCCAACCACCCTCTCACCGGACTGGAAACATGTGGAGGGAACAGCTGGGTTCTGGTAATCCCAGACCTCCAGAACTTTCAACTTCATCTGAGATGGAGATTAAAGGAGCTCACTGAGCGCGCTCAGACACACACCTAGACACACACCTAGACACACACCTAGACACACACCTAGACACACACCTAGACACACACAAACAGCAGCCAATCTGAGTTCAGTATTTCTGTGTTTCTGGATGACAGACAGAGATCCACTCAGAGGAGGAATGATGGATGAAAGCAGCTCAGAGCAATTTCTCCTGACAAAAACTGCCTCCCTGTGTGTGTGTTTGTTGGTGTGTGTGTGTGTGCACATACAGAACAATACCTTTCCTGTTCTCTCTTACCTTTCATCTGTGTGTGGTCGATGAAGGCTGCTCACAAACATCCTGTTATTGAGCTGTGGCCGCGCGCACACACTCACACACACACATACACATAGACACACACACACACACACACTGAGGCTGTTAGTGCAGCACTTGTGAGCTTCTTCTCAATTGTGGGATGAAAGATGGACAGACAGCTAAAACGCTGCTGCATGTAGAGCACACACACCGTCACACACATACTAACATCGCCACGGCAACAATTGGGGTTGGGGTTCAAGGAGAGAAGGAGGGGCTGTGGTGGATCCTATTACCCATAATCCCCAGGGGGAAGAGAAAACCGCCTCATGAAATCCTTCAATTCCTCAAAGAAGAAAAGTTTCTGAGTGACAGATGGACACGTGTCTCTGTTGGACACGTCTCTCTGTTGGACACGTCTCTCTGATGGACACGTCTCTCTGATGGACACATCTCTGATGGACACGTCTCTGTTGGACACGTGTCTCTGATGGACACGTCTCTGTTGGACACGTGTCTCTGTTGGACACGTCTCTCTGTTGGACATGTCTCTGATGGACACGTATCTCTGTTGGACACATCTCTGATGGACACGTCTCTGTTGGACACGTCTCTCTGTTGGACACGTCTCTCTGATGGACACGTCTCTCTGATGGACACATCTCTGATGGNGTTGGACATGTCTCTGATGGACACGTATCTCTGTTGGACACGTGTCTCTGATGGACACGTCTCTCTGTTGGACACGTGTCTCTGTTGGACACGTCTCTCTGATGGACACATCTCTGATGGACACGTCTCTGTTGGACACGTGTCTCTGTTGGACACGTCTATCTGTTGGACACGTCTCTGTTGGACACGTATCTCTGTTGGACATGTCTCTGATGGACACGTATCTCTGATGGACACATCTCTGATGGACACGTCTCTGTTGGACACGTCTCTCTGATGGACACGTCTCTCTGATGGACACGTCTCTCTGATGGACACGTCTCTGTTGGACACGTGTCTCTGTTGGAGACGTCTCTCTGTTGGACACGTCTCTCTGTTGGACACGTCTCTCTGTTGGACATGTCTCTGATGGACACGTATCTCTGTTGGACACGTGTCTCTGATGGACACGTCTCTCTGTTGGACACGTCTCTCTGATGGACACGTCTCTCTGATGGACACATCTCTGATGGACACGTCTCTGTTGGACACGTGTCTCTGTTGGACACGTCTCTCTGTTGGACATGTATCTCTGTTGGACACGTCTTTCTGTTGGACACGTCTGTCTGTTGGACACGTGACTCTTTTGGACACGTCTCTCTGTTGGACACGTCTTTCTGTTGGACACGTGTCTCTGTTGGACACGTCTCTGTCCAGCAGCATTTCAAGCAGCCACTTGTTGCGTTGGAACTAGTAGAACCAAATGAGGTTCTGTTCCGGCTCCATATTAAGGAACTGAGTCTTCAGGTCCAAACGGGTCGGCAGGAGACTCGGTCTGGACCCGTCTCCAGGTCCACCTGAGGAAGTGTTTTTAGAAACAGTTTATTTGGTTCTGATGGAGGTTATGCAGAGCGGTTCCTGTCCACTGTCGCCATGTGCTTGCTGAGGAGGCGGAGCTACTGCCTGATGCAATCAGCTGGATCCGACCAAAGATCAGGACTGGAATCAGTCAGACCGGGTTCCTCTGGAACAACAGGTGTTCAGGTTCTGAAGCAGCTCGGACCTCCAGAGTGTTGCTGCTAAACGACTTGAGGTCTGATGACCCCTGCTGCACCATGTGACCTGCCTTCCTCCTCCTCCTCTTCGTCCAGTCTGACTGGTGAAAAGTCGCCGCCTCGCTGCCTGACCTTTTCAGCCAACGCCACCCTGACTGATTGAAACAGATTTCCTACATGACTCTGGCATTCAGCCACTTACACACACCTACACACACACACCTACACACACAGAGCAGCTGCTGTGAATGATATTTCCGCCCTCAGTCTCAGATCTCCTGCTTCTCTAACATTCAGTGTGATAAGGACAGATACAATGTAGCAGTGGCAGCGCCCCCTGCAGGCAGCGCCAGTTACAGGCACTTCCTGTAAATATGAGGACGTGTTGGACGAAGGTCAGAGGACAGAATGTCCATTGGTTGGTGTTGGTCATCTGTGGTCCACCACCAACATGCTGTTCTGACCTCTCTGGGCCACCGTACTCACATTTTGTAGATCTGCGTTCCTCCAGAAACTAACTGACTTAGTTCTACACTGTAAGATCACAAAGTTCAATTCAATCTAACACAACAAACACCAACCCAGTCCAGAACTGGAACCCGACCTGCACAGCGCGGCGTTTGTCGCTGTGATGCGGCGCGGCGTTTGTCGCTGATGCAGCGCGGCGTTTGTCGCTGTGATGCGGCGCGGCGTTTGTCGCTGTGATGCGGCGTTTGTCGCAGTGTTGCGGTGCGGTGTTTGTCGCTGTGATGCGGCGTCTGTCGCAGTGTTGCGGTGCGGTGTTTGTCGCTGTGATGCGGTGCGGTGTTTGTCGCTGTGATGCGGCGTTTGTCGCTGTGATGCGGCGCGGCGTTTGTCGCTGTGATGCGGCGTCTGTCGCAGTGATGCGGCGCGGTGTTTGTCGCTGTGATGCGGCGTTTGTCGCTGTGATGCGGCGTTTGTCGCTGTGATGCGGCGTTTGTCGCAGTGATGCGGTGCGGCGTTTGTCGCTGTGATGCGGCGGGGCGTTTGTCGCTGTGATGCGGTGCGGTGTTTGTCGCTGTGATGCGGCGTTTGTCGCAGTGATGCGGCGCGGCGTTTGTCGCTGTGATGCGACGCGGTGTTTGTCGCTGTGATGCGGCGCGGCGAACAGAGCGTGAAAATCTGAGGTGGAAAAAGCCCGGATGGAGGGAAGTGAAATATTGATGGTGTTTTCCTGAGAGCCTGCAGACAAACGGACCGTCGCTCTTTAATGGATGTTAACAGAACCGGGCTGGATCTCAGGACCGCCGGCGCTCCGCTGGGTCTTCTGGTTCTGGTTCTGAAGCCATGAGTTTGCCTGGTTCCGACCTCGGCTTCAGAACCTTAACCAGGTTTATCTCAGGAACGTCTCTGGTTGGTCCACCAGAACTTTGGTCACATCAACAAGAATCATTTGGACCACACTTTAGGTTCTGGTTTCACCACACCATCCAGCTGCTGGTCCAATCAGAACCTCAGGATTAACGAACAGGTCCAGAGAATCTGGCACCAAACTGCTCTCTACGGATCGACAGTTGCTCCAGAACATCTACAATAGAACCACCAGCTCTGGTCCAGAACCACCAGCATCAAACATTTACTTTCCAGAACCGATTTATAACAAACCATCTGGTCCAGAACCAGGGTGGTCTGTGGTACTCCTACAAGTCTGGTTCTGGAGCAGAGGTCCAAACTCTGGATGTGTTCTACAGAACCAGAGGAACGGACCCTGAAGTTCCTCATTTCAGGTTCTTCCCACTGAAGCGGTTCTGGTACCAGAGCTGGTTCTTCTCTGGTTTTATCCAGCAGATGTTTGGACCTCCTGGTGTTAGGTTCTGGAGGAGGATCTGGGTCGGAGAACTGGTGAAGATTTGATTTAGGTGTAAAAGTTCTTCTGGAGCCCAGTCGGGTCTGGATGGATCAGTGGAGAATTTGAAGGTTCTGGATCAGAACTGAGCAGAACCGAGTCAGAGGTTGGCAGCAGCAGATGTTTGTGTCACCAAGTCGAGTCGCCTGACTGAGCGCCGAGTCCTAAAGCGGGTATGATGGGAACGCTCATTCATTATTAAACACACACACACACACACACACACACACGACTGCTCCATAATTCATCTCCAGTCAGATGAATAAATAAAAGCAGCTGAAGACACAGATGAGTTTTATCAGAGCGAACATGATCGCTCAGAAGCTCAGTGAGAGCCTGAGCTGCCAATCACACACACACACACACACACACACGTCTTTTCATGTTTCTGCCTGTTTCCTGCTGTTCTCTCTGAGGAGCGTTTGTTTTTATCAGCTGACAGCTCAGACGGGTGGAGAACACCAACCTGTTGGAGAACCTCCACCTGCACCAGGCAGAACAGAACCAGCAGAACCACCTGGTGCAGGTGGAGGTTCTGCTCGTCTCACTAAATACCCAGAACTTCCTCATTAGATAGTCCTGCAGGCCCAATCAGAACCGGTCCAACATGTACGACCCAATCAGAACCGGTCCAACATGTACGACCCAATCAGAACCGGTCCAACATGTACGACCCAATCAGAACCGGTCCCTGGCCCTCAGGCTGCAGCTGACGGTTGTTGTGGTAACCAATGAATTTTGGTTGATTACTCTCATGATGGAGTGAATAAACATTCTGTCACATTCTGCAGATTTTAATTCAACAACTTCCATCCATTTTATGCAAAATGGGAAATAAATTAAGATGCAAGTACAGTGAACCCTCGCTGTAACGCGGTTCACCTTTTCGCTGCTTCATGGATTTTTTTGTGCAGTTTTTTTTCACAGTGCGTTGTGTTCTGCGTCCTGATTGGCTAAACAGTCTCTGCGCTTCTTCTCTCCCTGTGCGCCAATAACGTTACGGTATTTAAATATACGTAATACAGCCTGGCTAATTTTGGTAAATGATTTTGCTCAGAAGAAAAAAAGAGCGACAACAACTAATGATGACTATGTTCTTTGGAAAAAGCCACCTGCACCGCAGGCTTCAGGAGAAACAGACACTGCAGAGCGAAGTCCAGCCGCAGCGTCACAGTCAGAGGAACAGTCACAATTTGTCCTGCTGTACTTCATATTGATGATTAAAATCATTATTTTACTGTAGTTATTTGTAAGAAAGTGTTATATTTGTTAAAAAATGAGCCTGAAACAGGTTTTGTTCTTTGGTTTCAATGTAGAGTATTTAATTAAGCTGTATAATAATTGTGAAAAATAAAGGTAACTACTAAACGGGTTTTTTTTGGAACGCAACCCCCGCGAAAAACGAGGGTTCACTGTAAACAGAATTTAATTCATTTAAAAATCATAAACATTAAATGCAATAATCACGTTCCTTTACTGAATCTGGAGCCGGTGAAGATGAAACGAAGCGACCTGACAAGGTTTGAGTCATCTTAACTGTTTCAATATTTTGTCGTTTTTAGCTTCATTAATGCTCTGAGCGTGTTGTTCTTTCAGCAAAAACTTTTTATAATCTCCACTTAATGATTAATCAATGTCTAATTTAGTTCATGAGATCAATTCATCAGGTTTGTGTGATCGATCATTTCAGCCATTAAAGCTCGTCTTCATCAAGAACCTCCAGAACCTCTTGATAGAAACCACAGATGGATCAGACCAATCAGATGGATCGAACCGATCAGTCGGCCATTAAACCCATAAGAACCAGCAGAACCTCGGTCAGCTCCATGTTTCTCCAAACCATCAGCAGATCTGCTGATGAACCCAGAAAAACACAGCAGCACCCAAACGCATCATCACATCCAGAACCAGTCCAGAACCCGAGACCGGACCTGCAGCGAGGAATTCACTTAGACTACCATCAATATGAATAATAATCAATAACTGAATTGATTCTGATGTTGAGTAAACCTGGAGGGGAAACCAGCATCTAGAAACTGTGAATGATAATTATTATTGTTATGAGTGAAGTTATTGGCGGGTCCTTTTGTTCTGCTCATACATATCAGAGTAATTACTCCATAAACATCTTTCACTCTCAATCTATTTTTAATGAGCTGTGAATATTTATTATTTATGGAAGCTAAATATTTCATAACTGAGTGTCTTATCAGTGACATGAAAATAAATGGAAGATAAAACCTCCAACATTTCAGAGCCAAACCCAGATAATAACAACAATAGTAATAATAATAATAATAATAATAATAATAATAATAATAATAAACAGAAATCATAAATAAAAGGGAAGAACTTCCAAAGTTCTGTGGCTGCTGCACCTGTTTAATTAGCTAGCTAATTGCTAATCACATCCTGCTTGTTGTTTGTACACATTAAATCAGTGTGTGTGTGTGGTGTGTGTGTGTTCACCCAGCCAGTAAGCAACAGCTATGAGAACTAATGAGCGCAGCACTGATGAAGCAGACTGCCTTAACGAGCTCACCGTTGCCCATTAGCCGCCTGATGAGTTAGCTTAGCATTAATGGTCCAACATTGACCTCCTGAAGAGACGAGGCGGCCTGCAGACCAGCCATCCATCAGGTACCACTCGCTTCACTCACCTGCACATTTGGTCCTGGCTCTGAGCGGCGGCCCGGGGTTTCCCGTCCCTCCTTCCAGGGGCCTGGTCAGCAGAACGCTGATCTCGTACTCTGTGTCTGGGTCCAGGTGTCCGATCTTGTGGGTGGGCTTGTCGACAGGCGTGGTGTCAATCAGCATGCCTGCCGTTGTACGGTACTCCACCTGGCAACCAGGACAGCGTTAGAACCCGGCAGTTACACAGAGCAACCTGTTCCCCTCCTGGCCTGTGGGGGCGCTGCCCCAAGAACCACTGAAGGAAACGACACATAAACCTCTGAAGACACTGAGAGCAACTTCCTTCTTCACCAGATGGAAACAAGATGGAGGATCAGATTTTAGTGTTGGAGGATTTAGCTTTAGTCTTTGGCTGAAGACCAGGAGCCATTTCTGCTGCTAGCGCTAGGCTAACACTCTAGCTTTGGTTGTATTTACCCAGAATGCCCTGCACAATAGTCCACTTCCTGCTTTTGGAGCTGTCTCTGGTCTGCTTGGAGTTCACATACGAAACCGAACCAGAGTTCACTTCAACCGAACGCAGAACGAGGTCTGGAGGACCAGAGGTCAGAGGTCAATTGGCATTCACACCTCACCAATCAAACCGGACTTTGAATAGGAAAATGGCCTGGAGTCGAGTTAAAGCGGACTGGAGCAACATTGAAGATCTTGTGAGAATGCATGATTACAACGTGTTCCAAATTATTATGCAAGTGATATTTTCTCAGATTTTCTTAAATGGCCAATGCAAATGATGGTCAGTATAATTTTCAAGTCATGAACTATT
>CAEFZX010028576.1:0-14080 GCA_903066825.1 Alfaro cultratus
ACGTCCTCCACCTCCTCCCCTTCCTCTCCTACAGCTATAAATAAAATAAATAACGCTAAGTTCATAAATTTTGACTTCATTTGACTTACCCTAACCCTAACCCATCTACATATCATTTAAACTAATGTATTAACTTATTTTTCTTGTGTCTTGTGACGTATACTGTGCTGTCAGATCAGCACAGGCTGTCACCACCGGCAAATATTCTTTTGAAAATAAAGTGTATCTATTTTTGGCAGGAAATCACATGCATTATAACGTCATTTCCATTAAATCAGTGTAAAAAAAAAAAGTCTTCAAACAATATTATCGTTTATCGCAATAATTTTTGAGACAATTAATCGCTCAGCAAAATTTGTTATTGTGACAGGCCTATTTGTGGGGGCTTCTTTCTGGTAACTTGGCTTCACATAGACATCGTCTGATTGCTGCAGTGCTCACAGGCAATCGCAGATCTTTAATCCGCCTGGAGCTAATCATTGGCTGAGCCTTTGCCATTTTGGTTATTCTCCGATCCATTGGAATTGTTGTTTTTCTTTTTCCTCCTCGACTTTCTGGTTTGTTTTAAAGCATTTGATACCATTTTAGGTGAACAGCCTATCATTTTCTGCACTTTATAGATTTTCCCCTCTTTTATTAATTTTTGATCAAAGAACGCTCTTCTTCTGAACAATGTCTTGAACGACCCATGTTTCTCTGTTTTTCAAGAACAAATGCACATCCAGCTTATGCAGTGTGAGTTGCCTTGATCCTTAAATAAGGGTCACCTGTTTAACATCTGTATTTTTCACATAACCAATGACCTCACTAATTTAATTCAGCACTGCTATTTTTTGAACACACCCCTTTTAGTAAATGATTCAGTTTCACAGAATCAGCAGCATACCTTTACTAAACCTTCTAGAAACTTGCAACTTGCAGTGTAGAAATTGAAATTCAAACAAAAACACTGATTTATCTTGCTAGTGATGTGGGACTGCTATTATTTTGAACAGAACTGTACTAATTAATTTTACTTATAAAAATAAAAATACAACTAACAGTAGTAGTGACATTCTGGTCATGAGACAAGTATTTGATATTCACAAGATCACTTGTGATGGTTGCTGTGGTTTTTAAGAAACGTTTTGTTTTCAGAAATAACTACTTTATTAACTCTGTAATCTGTTTTAAATAGTTAAAATCAGATTTGAGCAGGTCTTTACTCTTACGTTTTAGGAAATAAACTTCAGACTGTTTTCATATTCTCTCTGTTTTAGAAAAATACAGCTAAAGTTTGATCAGCAAGACTACAAGAAACGTTTCAATACTTAAATAATTATTTGTCAGTTTCTTTTGATATGCCAAATGTCCAATCTGCAACCAAAAAACATTTTAGAAATAGTGACTGCTTCTTCAGTAACCAAGTGTCAGTCACTCAAGAACTGCTTCCTGTCTAACTTCAAAATAAGAGTCTAAAATGAAGGCTTACAGTCTCTGGCAGGTTGAGTCGAGATCGGCTCTGAACAGTCCTTTTCACTCCTGCTGTTCAATCCTGTTGTCTTCAAACCTGTAGCTTCAAAAAAGCCAGCATGTGTTTATGTTGGTTTACCTGGCAGTTAAAACAGAACAACCTGTGAACAGGTGAATCCATGAACACTGGACTGCAAACAGGTGGGAGTGGTGGGAGGTCAACTGGACCTTTTAGGATGTTTTCACATCCAAAACATCCAGTAGACTCGGTTTGATTGGGGGCCAAATTGCAACATTTGTTACATTTTCAACTGGTATTGTGTCAAATGATCCAAACTAGTTGAAAAACCTGTTCCCCTCCTTGCCTGTGGTGGCGCTGCACCAGGAGCCACTAAAGGAAACAAAGCAAAGAAAACTTCTGAAGGAGAGTCTGAGCTGCATTTCTGTCTCAAAATGCAAACAGAAATGGAATGGCGTAAGATTTCAGTGGTTGGAGTTTTTCTCTTTTGGCTTTGGCAATACACCAGAAACACCAGAAGCTTGGTTGTATTTACCCAGAATGCCCTGCACTGTAGTTCACTTCCTGCTTTTGGAGCTGTCCGTTTGGTGTTCATATGCGCATTTGAACCTCACCAGACTTCACTTCAACTGAACCCAGACTGAGGTTTGTACCTGAACCAGAGTTTGATTCTTTAGTCGGCATCAGAGTTTGATTCATTCACACTTCCCCAATGAACCAGACTTTCTAGACAGACAAACTAGAGTTTGATTAAAGTGGACCAAGCTAGGAACTATTGCCATACATAAAAGTGTTAACACTGAACGGATGCTAATAGTGCAACAGTATGTAAAACATTCAAATGAAGGAAATCTGACAATCGGAAAGAAAAGTGTTGCTTGTCAATTTATTCAGAGAAAATCTTTTCTCCTTCTGTACATCTGTCTTCTGCTTTCGCTCCTGATGGCAGTTTATAGTGATTCTCCCTCCACTTTCTCTGTGTGACCTGGCTAGCGCAACTTGGCCGACTCTTGGTGACAGATGGCGGTTTTGGCCTGAGATTGACATCTGTATCACCCTGGGCTCCCTGCGCCTGTCCGTTCCAGTGTAAAGGCTGTCAGAGCCAGCCACTCTTGGTCTGACTCTCTGCTCCTAGCCATCCTGTGGCGCTACCACAATTGGCTCCATATGCCAGACACATGGAGAAGTGTCACTCTCTGCTAGCTCTGCATACAGCAGCCAGGCTCCCAGGTTGCTCTCCTCCTTCCTGCTTCTCTTCCTGTCAGTCTGCCTTTTGCAGTTTCTTTCATTATTATTTTGTCTGTGCCAGTCCACTAGAATAATTTCCTTACATGGCTATTAATGGACAAATGTCAGTCCTGAAGAGCGAGTAAACAGGGCGAGGCGGCCGAGCGGAGAGGATATTACATTCTGTAATCACTGTTGTTGCAAGTTAGAAAATCAGTAGCTTTTAATAGGAATTTATTTCTGCCTGAATTAGTTCCTGTTCATTTAGAAGGCCAATGGGAAGTGAAGGTGGGAGGTCAGTAGACAGCAGTCTTGGGTCTATTAGCACTTCTGCTGCAGGAGACAACAACAGGAATATTAAAATGATTTTCCAGCAGCGGACAGGGCTCGGTTCAGGCCTGAGGCAAAGAGCTGGGTCAACATGAGCTGGAAACAGGTCAGCTGTAGGTTGGGTGATGTGAGCTGAAGATGCCGCCTCCCCTCTGGACGGCCAGGCAGTGTTAGCAGGATGGACAGATCAGTCTTCTCCACATTATTCTGCTGCTAAACGACACAAGCAGCAGCTTAGGAGGACAGAAGGATTGCAAGTCCTGAATGATTGAGGAAATATTCTGGGTTGGATCTCACTTGTAACAGCATTGCATTGAACAGCAGGCGACAGCCAGCGCTGAGCAGAGTGGCAGTGAGTCAGTGTGAGGAGCCCAGCAGCGTGCCGACCGGTTCGTCTGACTGTCATGGAAAACATCACAGAGAAGTGCGGCATCACTGAGCCAACATGGAGGCTCAGTGATACCTGCTCAGATATCATGGCTTCTTCATAAAATGTGTCTGACTGGATGGAACCGAACCCAGGATGTGTATTTAAAGCTCACAGACATTTTGATGAAGGAAACACAAACTGGAGGCTGATGTTGTCAGTAACATTCAGCTCTTTGTTCACTTACATTGTGGAGCTTTTTGTTCTCACAGATCAAAATTGTATTGATCAGTCTCTTCCAGACACATCAGTGTGAAAATGAAACCATGACGAAGATAGAAAATGATTCACCACAAGTTAACAAATACTATAATAATTCATTTTGGTAAAATTCTGATTTTCTTCAGATAAATTTCAACAAAAAAATCTATTCTACTACTAGAGCTGGATCTGATTGATTTTAATTTCGATGTGTAAAGGTAATTTTCTTTGAGATCTTATTATTGTAATGAGGTCTGATTTCTGTGAGATTATTTTAGTTAAGAAACACAACAAAAAAATTTTCTTTGAGAAATATCTGTCTTACTGGAAAACGCAAAATGACTGAATCTGGCAAAAGTCTGCTTTATTTGTTACATTATTTATTATGTTCAGACTTTTCCACTTATCTGACGTTATATAGAGTATAACTGAACCATCCATCTATTTTCTATCTTTGCTTAATTTCTGTAGCTTTGGCCAGCTCTAGGGCCATCAGGTTAATAATCCATCAGAGCAATTCATAAACACAAATTAAGAAAAGTTAAATAAGACAGAAAATCATGTTAATAAATATTGTGATTTTTATTTATTTAGACATACACGAAAACAGACTGGCTGTAGAAAGGTGTTTTCACAGTAAATAATCTTTTCTCCCATTAGTTTCTTCATAAACTAAACATGAGTGTGACAGGATGATGTCTGGTTTGTTTTTAACATGTTTGCCGTCATGCACAGCTGACTGACAGCGAGCGTTATTACATAGCTGTAGTCAGAACTACTGCAGGGAAAGCATCAGGATTTTAGCCAACTGCAGTCATCGGACCCAGCTGATCACTGGCAGCAGGAAGAATATTTGAGTCTCACGTGAAACAGATCCAGTTATTTTCCCACATAACCTTCATACACAACTAAAAACCCTGAGCAATTAGTTGGGAAGGGGCATCATCGTCATGTCACATGGCGATGATGCCACATAACTGGTTCAGCCGACTGACAGATCATTAAAGGGAAACCACTGGAATCTGACAGAAATGATGCACGTATCTGTATTAATACTTCTGTGTCTGCACGGGTGTGTGTGTGTGTTTATAACAAAACAATAATGGCTAAACACACTCACAGTCTTAAAAATCCGACTCTGGTCCTTAAAGGGGGAGAATAATGTTAAAGTTTAGCTTTACGTGAGTTTTGCTTTGATCTCCATGGTAACCATTCTGGCTTCCCTGAACACTGAGTCTCGGACCTCCTCCTCCTATCGACTTGGCTCCTCCAGACTAGTGGCAGCAGCAATTAACAAACACCTGGAGGAACTGAACATATGCTGAGCGACTTGTCACTTTCCGCGTTAAAGGCTGAATGGAGGAACGTTGTTGTGATGACTTCCTAGAGGCTTCTTAAAGAGACAGAGGCCCAATTTCAAGGCTTTACATTGCAAAGTCAAGTTTATATTAAGTCATGTTTGATATATTCATTTTTTTTATAATAAGGTGACATAGCTACTTGATTATGCCTGGAAAATGTGTAATTCTGCCCCTATGAAAACTGTGTTTTTTTGTTAAATATTGTGATTTGCTGTTTGTGCATAAATTCCCTGTTTACACCCACAGATTAAAGTTGATTTTGATTCTGAAAGCTTTTAACTAATTTTGAAACTTAAACTGTGTTATTCCTTAATCTTAAATTATTCTCTAGTTTTTCTTTTTTTTTTCTTTTTTTTTTTTTTATTACTTTTATATGAATCAAAGCCCGTAAAGATCACAATGGTTTTTCTTGCGGTCTAAAAATTTTTCCTTCTTAGCCCAATCAGCTTAATGTCCATGGTACATTTCAGTTTCAGTTCCTTACTTATGCAGTTAGTCAGAGGTGTATTGTTTATCGTGAAAAACTTCTTACAAGAATTTTGATTTATTGTTATGTCAATAAATTTCAATTAATTATACCAAAGAAGAAACAGAAATGACAGTATGATGAGAAATGCTGTTTTTACCATTTTTTCCATGAGAGTATCAATAAATATCAGTAAAAATGATTAAATGTAGTTACTGTGTGCAGCTGTTAAAATACAGTTACCTAATTAAAATGAAATTAAATAGTTTTTTTAGTCCTCATTTTTATCGCTATCACAATAGTGATAAAAATGATTGTGATATAATTGTAAGTCCATATTTCCCAGCCCTAACTAGGCTCCCTGATATCCATCCCTTCTCCATCAGCCAGCCTGTTGTTTTCCTCTTTATGGGAGTTTATCACAGAGCAAAGGTTAATGCATTTAGTCACACACAGCTGTGCAGAGCGCTGGCCTCCATGTTGGTGATTGAATGCTGCTCAGCTTGTAGGCCTGAGGAGTGGGAAGTCTGGGAATCTGCTGGCTGGCACAATGAAGTCTGACTTATGATGATTGGAGTTAATACCACAGAGAGACATCTGGCCCACCTGTTAGTGCCGTGCCGCCATGGCCCACTGAGTAGCAGAACATTGGCTTCCCACCGCTTTGCTCTGTTGCATGGCTCGATGCACATGAAGAACTCAACATGGCCTTCTGATGTCCTTTAGCAGTTGGATACGCAGTTCATAAAAGAAATTAGACCAAGTGATGTTTTGTTGGGCAACAGACCCATAAAAACCCAGGAAATGGCTGTTAATGGCCTCTGCATTCTCTAGTAAATGTAGTTAAACCTGATTTGTTATGATCTATACAGATTCTGTGCCATAAAGCACAAAACGACAGAACAGTTGACTGTCTTTAAAATGAGCAGATCGGAGCAGTGAAGTGGGCCAATGGACCGACAATGACCAAATCTGTTCTAAATTTTCACAGACTTCATCCTTTTAATTAATATCATTAAAATGTTCGTTTGCAATGGACAGCGGGAATGAATAATCTCTAATGCCATTAGTAATGGCAGCAGCCTCGCTTTTGATAGCGCCCGCTTTGAAAAATGGACAGCATCCCACTCTAATGGGTGGCGGTGCATTCACTGACAACGTCTCTTTTCTGTTTTAAACCCTCTCACACAAT
Organism: Alfaro cultratus; assembly: GCA_903066825.1. Lineage (NCBI taxonomy): Eukaryota > Metazoa > Chordata > Actinopteri > Cyprinodontiformes > Poeciliidae > Alfaro > Alfaro cultratus. The sequence continues at coordinate 6,676 of CAEFZX010028576.1, forward strand.
CCTGCTGTGGAAGATTTAACAGCAGAGCAGGATTTTTACTATGCATTATTCAAAATTACAAACTGATTCACAATAGTAAACATGTTTATTTTTACATCTACTCCAGGAAATTTGTGTCAGTATTTAAATTGAACAAAAACATTTTTAGGTTTTAATTCATTAACTTTGACATGAATTGAGATAGCTTTCTCTATTTAAACATCCAAATTTTATAGGAAATAACATCAATAAAACCATCTAGTTTGCAATCTTAAGACAAAAACCCGTTGGTGGACACCTTCGGTGAGGGATGCTGTCAGGCTGAAGAAGGAGTCCTATAGGGTCTTTTTGGCCTGTGGGACTCCAGAAGCAGCTGATGGGTACCAGCGGGCAAAGCAGCATGCGGCTCAGGTGGTTGCTGAGGAAAAAACTCGGGCATGGGAGGAGTTTGGAGAGGCCATGGAGAAAGACTTCTGTATGGCTTCGGGACGATTCGAGACGATTCTGGTCCACCATCCGGCGTCTCAGGAGGGGGAAGCAGTGCAGCACCAACACTGTTTATAGTGGGGATGGTGTGCTGCTGACCTCGACTCGGGATGTTGTGGGCCGGTGGGCGGAATACTTCGAAGACCTCCTCAATCCCACCAACATGCCTTCCATTGAGGAAGCTGAGCCTGGGGACTCTGGGCTATGCTCAGAGTCCTCAATCTATTACTTTTGCCAATCTATTACATAAAGTCACAATAAACTAAAATGAATGTTCCTGTTGAAGGGCTAGCAATACGTTCAGGAGGAACTGTAGAAAAACGAGGAACATTTTGCTCTTTCAAAATAGCTTCAGTAACGTTTTCTGTCATGAAATTTCTTACAGACTACATAATTCTTTTTATTTTTTCAAGCATTCATCCAGCGAGTGCGTACTCACCTTTGCAGTTTTTTGCAAGCTACTTCCTGTGAATCAGCATGGCAGTTCTGAAAGGTGCTGATGTAAATTTGCTATTCAGGCTGCTGATTGCTGCCGGCAGAAGGAGTAGCTCCGAGATTTTATGTGACCACAGCATTCATAGCAAAAGAGGAAGATTTGGAACATGTTTTTATTTTAGGGAGCGATATAGATCCTGCATTGAAAAACAAACCAAATGGCTCATAACTCCTAACTCTCTGCGCGGAAAATGCAAAAGAAAAGTTAAATTTCCTCCCTTTTCATGCTGTGAAGTAAATCTCAGTGGAAACATTTTCTTTTTCATTTATTTTCAACTTATAATCATTTAGACAGTTAAGGGAAAATCCCGTCATTCTGCAAGGGCAGCTACTGTTTTCTGTGAAGAATGCTGGCCAGCTTTGCACGCACACACATCCACACACACACACACACACACACACACACACACACACACACACACACACAGCAATCGTTGATTGAAGCATAACTGCCAATCAGTTATTGAACAGGACAAATTTCACACACACACGCACACACGCCCGCATGTGCTCCGGCAAACAGATATCTCTCCTGCCAGACCATTAAACAAGAAAGCAGCTCCTTTGGCTCCCTTAATGGAAATTGCTATTTCAAAGCGTTCGGAGAGAGATGTTAACCTTCTGGTATACTTGTGGCATTAAAAATGGATCAAAGCAGCTGAGCTTTGATGTCAATGGAAGATTTTATTTGGGTCGTGGCAGCAGGGGGAGGCGAGCGTCTCCTCGCTGCCCTCTGCTGGGAGAAGCTGCACGTTGTTTCTAATTTAAATGTTCCTTTTTCCTCTGTTCTGTGTTGTTATTGCTTCATGCATTTGTTGAGTATTTAAAACACAGAGAGATTAAAAAAATGCTTCAGAAAGAGCAGATGATTCTTTTTTGCTTCTCACTCATCAATCAGGTTATTTTTCAACATGAGTGCTGATGACTGTCTGCTGGTATTGTGTTGGAATAGAGCTGAGATACTCCTCTGATTGGATGGAGGGGTGTTGAACTTTCGACCCCTAGGGGCAGGCTAACCCCCCTGCTCCACCGAGCTTAGCGTGGGCCTGGGAACAAACTCACTGTCAAAGAGATAAATGAGTGTGAAACACGATGGCCTACCTGTTACTGTGATGCCTCCATGTGGGCTGCAGGCAGACAGAGAGCCGCTGACAGTAAGAGCTGCGGATCTTTCTTGAGATGCTGATTGTGTTCAGGTTAGCGCTGCTGTGTGGATGTGTGTTTAATGTGTGTGAGCCATTGGTGGGGGAAGGAGGGAGCTGAAAGGGAAAGAGTTGGAAAGAAAACACATAAATAATTGATGACTGTTGCCGCCTTGCATCTGTGCTTGCTGTTGTAGAGTTTCTTTAAACTAGCGGGGTCGTGTTATGCTATGATGTAAACACAAAAATATAATTCTTCTGGAAAGTTTACATCTTCTCAAAACATATTTTCTGACTGGCGGTCCAAAAAAATGGACAAATCTTCTAAATGTTGGTTATGTCATTAAAGATTCTTTTCTTGGAGAATATTTTGGCTTGTTTTGGCATTCTGACCCACGAATTCAAATTATTTTTAGTCAGGGTAATAGTTTTGAATCCAACAGGAAATAAATAAAATTAGGAGGTTGTTCATTTCATGTCTCCAACTTTCACTTAGAACCTGTAAATGAACCTCTTCTTTAAGCCATATAGGACCAGTTTATGCTTTATGTCAGCATTTTCATGAACAATCATAAAAAATATGAAATTGTACATTATTTTATTAGTTTAGATGCTATTAATTGAAAATGTATTATGATTTTCATTTGTTTTGGTTCTGATCAAATGACAAATTATTCCAAGTTTATTTACAGTAGACTTTGATCAAAATGTAAAAAATAGCTTTAATTTTAAAATAACTTGAACTTTTTGTTGAAAAGGTGTACAACACAGTGGCATACAAGTTGACCACTGGTTGGTATAAAATGGCCGTCGGTAGATGGCACCATTTCATTTTCCAGTTTGACCAATGCCAAGTCACAGAATAGCAGTGTTTTGTTGAACAGCAACCAGATCCGATCATTAGACAATTCTTCAATCAACTTTGATCACTGGCAGATTAATGGCTTTAATGTTCATTTACATGGGAAAGAAGAATCTATTCACTGAGTGAAGGCTGAAAAGATCTCCAAAAGTTAATTAGTAGAATATTGGTTTGCAAGTGTGAAAGAGATGCAGATGCTCCGTTTTTTTGTTTTGTTTGTTTTGTCTAAGGGGGTCACAAACAAGTTTGGGCTATTTGGAGTTTCTATACATGACTGCAGGATTTCCCCCAGTGTATTATAGGCCTGGTGGCCGCCATGCTTTACTAGCCCCACCGCCAGGCTAAGCCTTTCTTGTTCATGTTTTTAGGAAAATAATAATAATAAAAAAGTTGCGTCTTTTTTTAAAATTTTCTTTTTATCCAGATTGCAAGCGTCTGTTGCTCTGAGCGTTTCACTGGCGGAGCAGATTTATTCCTAAAAGATGAGTTTATAGGTTTGTAGTTTATACATTTAAAGCCGGACCAATCACACAGCTGGAGCCTCTGTGCGGTGCCTCGCGTGCTGCAGCAGCTGGATGTCTTACATTAACTTCAGTGCGGAAAGCACGTCTCCTTTCACTCAAACTGGACACAGGCTGACCTGTATGGATATTTAGATCGAACCCCTGTGAGGAATTATGTCTCTTTCCAGAGTTTTTGATCAAGGTAGGAGTTTAAACCCCACTGCGTTAGCTCTGGTTGCGCAGCTCTACGTGAACCGCAGGAATAACTTGTAGTCACGCTTTCAGAGGTGTGTTGAGCGAATGGTGAGAATGATTTATATTTGTGGAGAAAGAATTTTGTGCGGCCTTTACATCTCAACACGCTGTCCAGCGCCCTGATATGTCTGCGCTGATAAAGTTCATGTATGTGTTCCTGGTTGGCCGGTGCCTTAGTGGTTAATGAACCAGTGCTAACCTCACCATGCAGGTTCAGCCCGGTGAGGAGATTTCGGGCTCGCCTTGTAGTCACGCATCACGCTGGTTTTATATTATTTATTGTTAATTTTAGTATTATTTTTCCGGTTACACGATGCATCAAACTATATCAAATGGCCTGATAGTCAGACAGAGTTAATGTGCGCGGTGACCTGAGGGACTCATCCCTTAAACTGGACCAACCAAAATGGTTTCTGTCCCCTTGTTAAAAACTCAACAGACACGAAATGGAAGAGCTACTAGAGCCACATTGGCAGCATTAAATTAAATCTCCCGTTTGTTCCACATCTCTGCGCAGCGCAGAGGATTTAACTCATCATGCAGGGCTGGTCCAAGGCTGTATGAGGCCTTGAGCAGAATTTGACTTAGGGCCCCCTCTTGCTGTTAGATTTAGTGAAATTTGGGAGACAGGGAGTAGTTTAATTGTCCAACCTAAAAAGCAATAAATCATAGTTACAGTTTACTAATTTGTATTTGTGAACAAACAGAGCTCAAACTCAAAGATTAAACTCATAGCATCAGATTGTAGCTATGGTAACAAAACAATTTATTTATTTTTTAAAACTTTATTTCAAACAAATAACATGAACATACATACAGATGTTTACACAAAGACAAATATTAAAATATTATAATAAAAACAAATAAAGAATAATTACAGATATTGAGGGTTTTGATGTTAAAGTCCAGAAAGGCAAAAGTTAAATAAATCTATATACATTGGTAAAATAAAATGTGTACTTTTTCAATTATGTTTTCATAAAGTGTCGAAAATATATTCAAATACATATGAAGAAGGGTATATTATAGCAAAAATAAAAATAAAAAAACAATAAAGGCAAAAAAAGAGAAGAAAAGAAAAAATAACAAAGGGATCTGCTTATGAGATGAAGTTAAATTTTTGGAGAAGAGTTAAAGTTTTTACCAATTTCTTATTATTAAAGTTAAGTTTTTCAACAGAGGCAATATACATTTTCTTTTTTTTTTTATCATTTTTTTCTCCGAAGAGTTTTTTTTACGGTGCTAGTGGCTCATATTTTTTGTGACAGTAGGCTGACAGGAAGGGGGAAGGAGACGGGGGAGGACATGCGGCAAAGGTCGCCGGGACCGGGAGTCGAGCCTGTGACGGCCGCGTTGAGGACTAGGGCCTCCAAACGTGGGGCGTGCTAAACCCCTGCGCCACCACAGCACACCCCACAATATACATTTTCAAGTCAGTTTCTTTAAAATTGTTAAAACAGGGGATTTTTTCATTCCATTTCATCTTGTGGATATATTTTCCTAGGATTATAATAAGATTCACTATATATATATTTCATCTAAAGAAAAGGTTGAATTGTTAAAGATGAGTAAAATATGTAAATTTGATAAAACAATATTTTTTCCTATTTTTTCTGAAAGGAGTTTTTGCAAGCCCGACCAAAATATTGTAGTGTGAGAACATTCCACAAATAAATGTTCACTTCACACTGACAAAAAGAGCAGTTGTTGTTGACATCTGGAGAGAAGCGACAAATATTATTTTTAACTGGATAATATCTATGTAAAATCTTAAGTAAAAATTCTTTGATCCTATTAGGCAATAAAAAGATTGTACTTCACAATTTTTGGCTCAAATAATCCCATCTACTGTATGTTTACTTATGGGAGTGGAGAAGGTTTGTAAGTGAGTTCTGATAAACCCGTTTGTAAATTTCTTATTCATTATAGTAGTTCCTTCAATTGAAATTGAGTCATGAAGGTTTAGATGGTTTGGATGTTTGGTTTGTGCTAAACAGAGAAAACTATGAGGAACAGCTTTAATGACCACTTCAAAGTCTTTTTGAGATATTTCTATGTCATTGTTGTTCATAAAATGCTCATAGGTATACCACTCACCATTACTGTCTAGTAACTGATTTATCAAATTAATATTATTATCAGCCCACTTATGAAGAAATAATGATTTGTTTTTATGTATTATGTAAGCATTGTTCCATATAAAGCATTGTTCCATATAATGCATCATTACATAATGCAGTAATGAGGAGAGTAGTTACGTTTATATAAAATATTCCAACATAACAGAACCTGCTGATGAAATTTAGCTCATTTGACTGGGAAGTTTTCCAACTGAGAAAGGACAATGCAATAAAACATTTAGACCCCCTAGTTTACTGAACAAATGATTTGGGAAAATATTCCACATGGAATTTGGATTTTTTTTTTTAGAAATCTTTTAATCCAATTAACTTTTAGCATTTGATTAAAGACAATAAAAGTCAAAACATTTAAACCTCCTTCAGCTAAAGAGTTTGACAGAACAGATATTTTTTTATTTTATGGGCCTTATTTTTCCATATAAACTTAAAGAGAATTTTATCCAGATCAGAACAGAACGACTTATTAACGTCTAATGATGTGAAAAGATATCATGCCCTTGACGACATTCCTTCTGCTTTGCTTAATAGTAAATAGATAGATCCCAGCTAACCAACTGTTAAATTTCTTTCTAATAGATTCACAAACAGGAGTGAAATTAATACCCATGTTATTGTGGTCAGTGCAGATTTTAACTCCTAGGTAAGTAACAGTGTTTTTACAGGGATATAACACATTTCAGTAACAGCAGTTGCATATATAATGGAAGGATTTCACATTTTTTGAGATTGAGTTTCAATCCTGAAATGCTTGAGAATTTAGCTATAACAGACAGAGCTACAGGAATTTCATTAGAATTTCTTAGAAATACTGTAGTTGGGCGTGCCGTGGTGGCGCGACCCACATTTGGAGGCCTTGAGTCCTCGATGCGGCCGTCGCGGGTTCGACTCCCGGACCCGTCGACATTTACCGCATGTCTTCCCCCCTCTCCTCACTCCATTCCTGTCAGCCTACTATCAAAATAAGGGACACTAGAGCCCACAAAAAGCCCCCTGGTGGGGAAAAAATAAAAAAAATAATTAAAAAAATACTGTAGTATCATCAGCAAATATTTTAATTCCCTCAAATGAGCTCTGTCTGATTAAATGATTTAGAATTTGGCCAACAAGCAGAAAAATGTAAGGGGAGGCCGGACATCCCTGACAAACCCTTTATTGATATTAAATCGGGTAGATGTACCATATATAAGTTTTATAGAACTGTTATTATCTTTATAAAGTGTTTTAAAGGCTTTAATGAAAAACGTTGCAAAGTTAAAAAAGGACAATGTGTCAAAAATAAAGTTGTGACTAACTGTATCAAAAGCCTTTTGATAATCTAAAAACAGAATAATTGGATCACCAGGGATCTGTCATGTTCCGGGGTCCTCTGGTTTTCTTTGTGGGGTTTTTCCTGTGCGCCTTGTCCTTCTTCCACCACTAGATGGCGCCAGGGTCCGGATGGAGTGCGGTGGTGCCATCATCGGTCACAGCTGTGATCCATCAGCCTCGTCAGCGAGGTGTACTTAAGGAGTACGCCGCCAGTCCACCGGCGCCCGAGTGTTT